>VXAA01006453.1:294163-373316 GCA_013399115.1 Anseranas semipalmata
CCCAAGCCAAATGAGAGTCCTATTCTAGTAAGTCAGTGGTTCAAGCATTTCCCAAATGCAGAAGGTATGACAGATAGCAGTAATCCTGCTGCCGAGGTCCTGTGTGAAGGCAGAGGAAATGCAGGTGGGCTCCCAGCCTCTGTGGCAAGCCTCCGGCGTGCTGCTGGGCACCTGGGTTCATCTCCTCACGTCTCATTTGCACAAAGCAGCTAATGATATTTTTCAGCGGGGTGCGAGAGGGGAGGCAGCCGTGGAGCCATCCTATAGCGACTCCCTGTAACACACACCCCTCGCAGAGAAGTTGCCCCCTTCCTCTGCAGAGCTGCCGCCGGAGAGGACAGCAGGTGGGATTTTGGATGCGGTGGCCAGGCGGGGACAGCCCTTCCCATCACCCTGGTCGCTGCGGGCAGCGTGCTCTGCGCTGTTTGTAGGGCAGCAAAGGGGATTGCTGGGGGCCTGGGCTGGCCTGGCCTGCCGCCGTGTGTGCATGGTCCAGCATGCGTCCCCTGGGTTCGGAGGGTCCGTCCTGCCACGGGCACCCTCTGTCCCCAGGGAAGAGCCATAACTGAGTGTGTCAGCACTTTTTATTAGAAACCGAGTTAAGATGTATTTCCTCCACCGATATTTTAAAGTGAAGCGCTATACAGATAAATGGTCTGTCTGTCAGGGCTTTGTTTGCTTGTTTTAAACAAACAGCATCAGTCTCCTCCCCTAAGCTTCCCCAATGACCAAACAACGTTGACAAATAGTTCCTTGTTCTTTGTTGTTGTTGTGTTTCAGATGCCTTTCATGTGCTTCAACCGTTAAAAAGATGGCTTTGATTCTCTGCCAGATATCTTTTTTTTTTTTTAATCAGGCAGTAATACCTAATTCTGTATTAAAAAAAAAAAAAAGAAGGAAATTAGATTACACAGACAACAAAAAAATTTTCTTAATATGGAAAAAGAATCTCTGTAGCCAGGAAATTGATGGTTGTGATGCTCTGTCTACCATCACCCACTGTGTTTAGGTGTTGTGGCATAGATTAATACTATTGTTGATTTAATGTTTAGATAACAGTAACTCCTAAAGGCATCAGCCCGGTTGGGGGCCCATGTTTCTGAGCACCATACAAATGTCTAATAAATGATAGTCTCTATCCTGAAGAGTTTTGTGCACTGCGAGACGCATGAGATCACAAGCTGTTCTTGGGGCACATCTAAAGCACTCCTCCCAGTCTTGGGATTTTGCAGGAATAACAAGGCATCAAGCAGCAGTGATGTGTCAGGCCAGTCTGAAGGTAACAACCCCCCCCTCCCCCCATCTTGCCAGTGTTGCAATGGGAAGATGCAGGTGTTGTTCCTGCAATACAGCATCACAGAGTAATTAGTTCACCCCATAAGACACATTTATAAACAGGTGACCATCACGCCCCCATGCTCCTTCAACTCTCAATTTTCTGGTAATTCCGTCTTTAAATCCGCTTGCTGGAGCCTTTGATCACACAGCTGAGCTGCCACTGATGTCTCTGACAGTTGACATCATGGGAGAGAGGGGAGCTTAGGGTTCTTAACATTTCTTTTATGATGATAGCTTGTTTTCTAACTAAACACTCCAATGAGGATTTTCCATCATAATAAAACAGGGAGCTTTTCCAGAGCACTCAGATTTAGGAAGAAGCTTCTGTTTCCATTCAGCATTTCCATTCACTAGCAGATTATTTCAAGGCTGCAAAGCTGGACTTGCTCTATTTGCTTCTTTCTCATACTCTGCTGTCTTTTTACCTAAGCCTCCTAAGTCAGGACAACAGCAGAGACAGCCAGGTCAAGAGCAATCAGAAATACTAAATATCCTATGCTGCTGGGCATGTTTTGCAACCATGGAGGTGTCAAAGAGCTTTAGAAACTATAGACATACAAGACTGCATTGCCACTGCTTTCATCATCACGCGCTCCTGGACTGGTACTTGGAGGCTGTCTCAAAGCAAACAGCAGCAGTATCCAGCAGCAAAGCAGAATACGGTTTTAATCAAAAGAAATGTGGCGATGAAGGATGTACGTGTGAGAGGGGACTTCTTAGATCTGACGGGTGAGGTTGCGTTGAAGGTGACATGTCCAGGAGCGAATGCGGGCCTCCAGTGCCGACGATGCAAGGCACCAGTGTGCTCCTTCCCCGGGCCAGTGCAGGGGCAAAGCCAGCTCCAACTGGATGTGCCCTGGCTCCCCTTGATGTGAGTCGTGGTGGGAGGGAGTCCGTCACCAAGCTCTAGGCAGGTTGTGAAACCCACCCCAGGGCTCCTGGTGCCCCAGGCCACAGCTCCCCACAGAGAAGTGCTCTGAAGAAGCTGTTGTCTTGCCCTCCCTGCTGTCTGCAGTCAGGAATATTTGTTCTGGGGGCATGAAGGCCTGGATGTCTTGGTTTTCCACATTGAGGCATCCATTCCTTAGTGGGAAGTAATATTTTGATGTAGAGTTGAAAGTTCACCTTAATCGTCTTCCATGCTTTTGATTGGGTTTATGCAGTGACCCTCAGACGTGCACATTGGTTGGAAAAGCTGCAGGCGGAGAAGTCTCTGCCTTTGTGCAGTGGGACCAGGCTGATAAATGGTCCAGCAGATGTTGCAGGATTCACTGCTGCAAGAGGCAAACCTGCCCCTGCCCATCCAGCTAATGCCTCTGCCATGCTTGTCATTTTTATTTTGGTTTCTACAGACTTCCACCCTGGCTGCTTGTTCCTGCTCCTATTCCACCCCCTGCAGGCTACTGGCACAGTGGCATGTGTGGCCAGGTGTTGGATTCAGTTTACTTTACAGCCAGATCAGTTCCTGGTCCTTATTCATGGCATAGCCATGCAAACAGTTACGCCAACAAAAAGGCAAGAGGTAGTGCAGAGAGGGAGCAAATGACCGGAGGTGGAAAATGTTCAGCTTGACTTAAGAAGCCCTGCTTCCACGTGCAAAGCTGCTGCCTGAATTGCCTGAAGCGGTTAAGGCTTGGAGTTGGTTCAGCCTTGAAGTCTGCTCTTGATGAGATGGATAGTCCTGAATGCAAATTAGTTGCAAAGCACCTAAGAGTGATGGGGTCTGTAAAGCGCTTCATAAGCTATTAAGAGGCACAAAAATCAGCAGGGGGAAAAATGAAAAAAAAAGACAAAAGAATTTTTTTATGTAAAAATCTTCCCAAGAACAGGTACAGGGGTTGATCCTGATTGAAAAATAAAATCAAATGCAGAGAGTCCAGGCCAAGCTGCTTCTCAGATGCAACATGCCAAATGGACCTAGGTTCTTCAAGAAGAGAGTAAAATGAGAACTTCCCCCCCTGCTCTTCATTCCTTCAAGTCCCTTGAAAGCTTCGCACTAGCACTCAGCACTTCATCAACAACAATCTCACCATGTTGAAGCCTCCAGACTGCATTCCCTGGCAGTGCAAATGGGAGTGGTGCCAGCTGTTTTATTAGGTTTGCACCCACAAAACCCACTAGCAGGGAAAGACCAGACTCCTCGTCCTTGTGAAGCAGCAGCGGGCTGTTTGTGCTGCTGCCCTTGTGCTTGCTGAGTGTGCTGTAATTAATTAGCCAGTATGCTACGGCTGTGAGAGCCCTGGGGGAGCTGTCTGCTTCGGGGCTATTTGGGGGCCCCTGTGTGAGGACCTGAGTACCAGAGTGAGTTGAAGGTTTTGGTGTTGTTGTCTTGAAGGTACAATGCAAGCTGGATCTCTCGGTGTGGGCTTTTCTTTTGTAATGAATCCTGATGAGGGATAATGACATGCTGCTGCTTTTGTTTTGGCAGCCCCCAGACAAGAATGAGCCTTTCAAAACTTGGGTTATATGAGATAAGCATAGGGGATGCTGCTGGAGTTAGACATGATGGCAAATTCTCCTGTCTGAACATCCTGGAGATGGGTGCACTGGAAGTTGCCCTCACTTTAATTACCACCTGCTCTGACTCTTTATGCATCATTTTTCCCTTCCATTTTAACCTTACAGAGTAGTTTCAGGTTCACTTCTTCTAGTAAACGTTTCCCTTTCCCTAACTTAAACAATCCATCTCCCCAAACCTGACCTGACAGATGTTTCCCCTGCAGTGACCCTGCGCACACAGCACACTTCATGAAACCCTGGCTTCTGTGGGGAAATGCAACACCAGCAGTGACCCTGCTGGTGTCCCAGCTAAAAATAAAGCCTGTCCCTCCTGGCAGTGTTGGGGTTTGCTTTTAAGTAGGTAGGCAGTTTTACCCATTGGCTGCTCTGTGCTCTTGTGCCAGGCAGAAGGCACAGCTTAACCTTCAGAGCACGACAGAGCTGCCTCCCCTCTGGGGAATCGCACCGGGAGACTGAAGGTGAGAAGATGCTCAGCTGCTCTTGGTGCGCCTCTGTCACTCCCAAAAGACTGCCAGCTTGCTTGTTGCTTGCCTGGATCCATCTCCTTGCTGCCTCATGCACTCCGGTGAGTCATGGCCACCCCTCCTTCCCCCAGCGCTGCCCCTTTCCCTCCTCTGCTTTTCCTTCTTAAATACATGGATTTCTTCATGGTGCTCCAGTAATTGTCCCAGCTCCTCACATCATGCAACAACTCCATGTCTTCCAGCTTCCCAGTCTTCTAACACCATCCCTCACATGTTCAGCCCTGCGTTTATCCTGTGTGTGTGGCTTTCTGCCTGTCTCAGGCCCATATGGGCTTGGCTGCTGGGCCAAAGAGAGTGGCTGACCCAGTCTGGATGCAGATGCTTGGTTAGGAAGGGCTTTTCCAGCTTTCACTGTACAAACACATTAGTGAGTTTCATAAAAAACAGTAAGCAAGTGGTTGGAGTATGTTCTGGAGCAAGAGGATGGATGCATCCTGGCTGGTGAACCTATGGATATCTTGAGTATTTACAAGCATATCTAATTTTCCTTTGAGCCTTCCAGGGCTTCTCTTAATTTATTTCTTGAGTTCCACAGATTGCACAAATGCACAGCATAGAATTTAAAAAGTTTACAGTGCTCACTACATGAAATAACCCTGTACCTGGGAGCTTTCTGATGGTGTTACCCTCAGGCTTCTTTTGGCCTGGTTGACTAGCTCCGTCCCTCTGGCCAAAGCTGATTTCCCAGGAGAGGCTGAGGGATGGGCATGGGTGTAATGAAAGGGCTGAGAAATGCGTTTGGTTATGCAGGACTCTGGGAACTTCATCTACTCGCTGTTGCAGAGAGAGCCTGAAGAGGTGGCGTGATTATAATTTGCACATATCTGCACGGGAGCCAAGACTTTCATAGCAAGTCTTCACTTGAGGGGACAAAGGAGGAACACTTTCCAGTGGCTGGAAGCTGGAGCTTGATGTTCTTGAACTGGGAGTAACAGTGGGTGTGATGAACCAGTGGAACAGTTTAACGAGTGTTGTGGAGCTTGCAGCCCTGGAGTTGGGATGGGTTGCCTCTTGCTTGGCTGGGAGCTGGGTGTGCGAGGGGTCAGAGGAGGGGGCGTGCAAGTATTTGTGCACGTGTGTGGACAGCAGAGGACGAGGAGAATAGGCAGAGGAAGGGTTAACAAAGAGTGGAAGGTAGGTGGGATACTGGGCTCAAATTCACTGGAATCCCATTTTTATTAATTTGTCTGCTCATTGAGCTCCCACAGCAAAACAGATTAGTTTCAAGGCTTTGCTTGTCTTTAAGAGTGACTGTCCTTTTTGACAAAGTCCCTTTGTGCTTGTTCTTTTACCTGTTTGTGTCACTGACTAACTAAAAAGCAATGGTGGCTCTGCCCTGGGGATGCTCTCCCTGTTCCACTGCTCCTTACCCGCTGGTGTTTGGGGACGGTCGCTCCCATTCCTGAGCGAAGCGGGTGTTTCCGTCACTTGTGATGGGTTTTCCAGAAGACAGGAGTGACTGTCATCAGCGGCTGCAGGGAGAGCAGGGTTCAGGGCACTGCCATGGAAGCGTGGCCGGGCAGGAGAGGCTTTCTGGGCTGAGGGAGCAGGGGACAGGGGCTGAGTGTGGAGTAAGGCTGTGAATGCAGGCTGCTGATTGCTGCCTTAGCTGTTGCTCAAGCCAGTCCTCCGCTGGCACTCCCAGTAAGCAAGGGACCCTGCCATTTTCTTGCGGGAGCCTTGTCTTAGGAGAGATTTGGACTTCAAAGCAAGTAGAGCACATCTCTGTTCTAATCTTCTCTTTGCAGAAATGGGTGGAAAGGTAATATCTGCAGTGCCTGAAGCGGACTCTGAGTTCCTTAGTAAAGCTGTTGGAGATGTGGGACTGCTAGCATCAATAACAAAGGCTGTGATCCTCGGTGGCAAAATGTAACCTGTCCTCTCTCTTTACCTCAGTAGCTTAAATAGACCATACAGTGTGTGGCTGCATGGGGATAAGCATGTTATCCAAGCACCACCATTAAGCCAGTGACTCCTGTCATTGTACCTCCAGGATGACGCACTTTAGGAAGCTGATCCAAGGTGACATTGGTTGTTTGCTAGGATCTGGGGTTGTGGAAGGAGGTTTTTCTCCTTCCCTTCTCTCATTCCAGTGCCTTTGGCTGACATGGTCATCTCCCATGACTCGGCTTCTCCTATTGGCAGGACTAGTTGTAGCAAATCTGCGGCCAGCAAGGAGCACAGGGGGAGGGGAGGAAGCAGGGGGGATGACGAGAAGTGCGTATGGTATGGAGAAACCCCCCAGCTGATGGGTGTGACGTGAGTTACAAAGAGGAAGTAGATGAAGATTTCTTGTTGGAGGATGATGTGCGGTGCTGCCAAAGCTCCTCCGGCAGCTCTTCTTGGACTCGTGGGACCTATGCTGATTCATGCCAGAGAAGATCTGTCCTCAGGACCCTCTCTCTCTTCTGTCTTACCAGCCTTCAGCTGACAGTGTGCAGGTTGACAAGGCTGGAAAGGTAGTCCTCACTTTTAAGATGGCTTTGCACAAGAGGGGGCTTTTGGAGGGGATGGTCAAGGGAAGGAAACTGGTGTAAGTAGTGGTCTGAATACAATGAAAATGGTACTTCTCCCACTTTGGGAAAAAAACAACAACACGTGATTATCATGTACTTTGCTAGGAAATTCTTCTGATACATGTTGCTCTGCATCCAAGTTGCTAAATGTTCTTCACTAGTATCTCAGTTCAGACTTGCTGAGTGCTGCATATTAGGGGAGTGTTACTACTGGCAGGAGGAGCCTCCTTTTCAGACAAGATGCTTTGTTGTGTGCCCCAAATCGTGACATCTTTGTTGTGTCACCTTTGTGACAGCATACATGTAGGTAATCTTGATTTTGGGGGGGAATCTTCCTGAAGAATCTCAAGCCACATATATGGTTGGCTTGATGCCTTTTGGGTGTGGAACCTGCCCAGTGCTCTTGGCAGGAACCAAATAAAAAAACTCATGTATTTCTTTGGAGAAGACATCAGTGGCCTTCCGTAGTAATCTGTTTGGTTTTCTGTAGGAATGTTAAATCATGTTTAGGTGGCTGGTGGAAAATACATAAATTCAATGGGGTCAAGGCGTCCAAGTGGGTTAAAGAGCTGCTCCATTAAACTTATAACTACCCTGTAAAATCCTGTCTGTTGTGACTCCTTCAGTGAAATATCTCAGATGTGGTACCTTGAGACCCTGGGTGGGGCAGAGGAGGAAGTTAGTGCTGTTGCAACAATGAAGGAGAAAATGCGAGTATTTAGGGTGACTAGCTCCACGCAGTATTTCAGATGACCTACCCTTGACAGAACAGAGTGGGGCAGACAGCCAGGTAGGGCAGACCTGCAGCTGAAACACAGACCAAAAGGACAAAGGTGAATAATCCTGTCTGATAATGCCATAGCGAAGAACAAATCTCTGCTTGCTTGTGCTACAGAGATCAGAATGGCATATGGCTTTATAGAGCCCACGAGGAAAGACATCAGAGGGTGGGGGAGATGAAATGAAGGTGGGGCAGCAGATAACGTGGAGGCTGCTGCCACTTACTGTAATTGCTGTAACAGCTCAGCTTCCACTGTTTGTTGTCCATGTGATCTCCGCAATTACCATATGGTAAATATGACTTAAGTCTCTAGCAAATAACAGAGCTAATATTAAGAGAGAATCTGTAAACAGCTAGTGCATAAATGAACAAAGAACAGTAAGCAGTCTGGACTTATGAAAAATGAATTAATCATGCTAGATATGATTTTTTTTTTAAAGCAGTTGCAGAATTAACAGCTGAAAAACCACTGAAGGATCAAGATATCTAAATTGTCAATAAAAGATGTGTGGGGATATGTGTCAGTAAAGGCTGAGGGTGCCGTGTGAAATCTTATTTGAGAACTGCATTCAAATGGGTGAATTTATGGGTTTTGGCACCTTCCAAGTGAAGTGGGAGGTATTTTGAGGATAACCCGTATCTCAGTGTATTTTTCATGTCCCCTGCTGTGATCTGATCCACAGAAGCAGTGAGTGTGTTACAGTGTATTTCCCTCCTCTTGGCTGGAGAGCCTGAGTTTTTGGTAGAAACTCTGGAAATCTCTGCTGTCTTCCTATGCGTGCCAGCAGGCACAGCAGCCCTCACGCAAGCACCGCCATGCCGGACACAGTAAACAGGAGCAGAGACCCTCAAAAGGGAGCAATGGTGTGAGCTTGTATGCATCAATCTAGATTTAATCTTCATAACAGTTCAGCACCTCACAAAAACCTGTTGTACGACAGAGCCAAGGGGGGAGACTTCATCTCCTGGCTTCTGCTTTCCTGCTCCAACCAGAGCAGACCTGCTGCTGGTTTTGGTGGGAGCAGGCACTCCTAGATACTGGGCTGCTTCTGACCGTCTCAAAGAAACCAGGAGGAGATCAAGATAAATGATGAAAGGGCTGCCTGGGCTAATTTATAAAGATTAAAATAAATTTGTGTGCTGTGGCCAAAGAATAACTGTGGAGGAGAACAGCTATTTACAAGTATCTGAAGCATGTAAATCTCAGGCAGGGAGGAGAATGGTTGAGAGTGCTCCAAGGACAGGATAATGAGAACTAGCAGCATAAATTTTCTTAATTTCATCCTAAATATAAGGATGATGTCTAAAACCTCTCAGATAAATTACATTATGGCACAGTCTCTATGGGAAGTTGTGGAAGAGCCATCAGTTGGGTAATTTAAAACTGGGCTGAACAAAGTACTGGGAAATAATGTTCACAAGGGGAACAATGCAGCAGCAGCCCCTGAGGAATGGACCAGACGACTCTTCTGGCTCTAATTTGACTAATTCTGTGAAATCTGTGCTAACTGGACAAAGCAAGAGCCTTTCCCATCTACCCCATTTTTGTGCCTGTTGCACAGAGGAGTGTAAAAGTCTTCAGTTTACACAAGTGCCAAGTGTCTTGTTCTCCCCTGCAGTGGTGAAGACTATTTCTGAAGTGTGGCCTCCTCCTCCTCCCCTCTCCTCGTTGCTTTCTGCCCAGTCTCCCACTGCTCCGTTTTTGCTGCTTCTGTCTCCATTCACTTTTTTAATATTTTCTCGCTCACTGAACCAGGAGCTGAGCCCTTCTGAATAGAGCTGTGGAGGACTCGTAATTTCTGTTGTGCGTAATCTGGCATTTTGGGTAACAACATATTTTTGGTTGTGTGCAGGCAAAAAATAAATTGGAAATACTCATTTTTCCTCTTTCCCTGGGGGAGAAGTTAAGGAAGACAGAAGGCCGTGTCAGGAGGGTGGGAGCAGCGAGTGCCCCCCTGCCAGGGCACGCTCCCACGTGGCCGGCAGCAGCCCCGGGAGCCCGCGAGCCATCAGGGGAAGGGCTCCCTGCCCTGCTGCTTGATGCATCAAATCCAGAACATCACATGGGTTGCCTTGCTCGCCTCGAATGAGTGCTTTCTGTCAGACAGCTTGTTCAAATGTATTTTTCTTAACTAATTCTGCATCTAAAGAGTGTGAAATATGACCACAACAGTTTTTTCCCCTTTTCTTTACAACTTAGCACAACTCTCAGTACAAATAACTACTGGCTCTGCAGCACAAATGTGCTGTTGACAATGAATCGTAGGGTCTTTAATTGTAGCCACGGCAGATCTGTCACCAGAATGCTAAAGAAATGTCATGAGTTGCCACTGTCATCTTTCCTCTAGAATGCTGTGAGCCACCAGGTGATAAGTTGCACTCTGATGGTGGCACCTGAACCAGCAGTATAATACGTCTGTGAAGCAGGAACAGTAAATAACATGCCCTGTGTGCTGCCACAGGCACTACATAAAATGCCTTTTACTGACAAGAAGTTTTCCTCACACCACTGGAATCATATTTTTTTTTCCCTTCTCCACCTCCCCAAATGGTCTTTGCTGCTCTTTATAAACCAGCAAGACAGAGCAATGAAAACCAGTGCCTTGAAGGCTGCAGTCGTCAGTGCATGGAAGAGTCAGCGCCTGTTGTGACCCTACGCCTTGTTGGGTGGCAGCTTCAGGATGCCTCTGTCAGCTGTGGTCAGTGGGAGGCAGCCCTTGGTGATGGTGGGGCACCAAATGGGTGACCCAGTAACTCCACTTTATTTCCATCAGCCCTCTAAACCTCAAGGGAAAGCCTTTCGGCCTCCCAGCTGGGCCTTTCACATCATAGGTGCAAACTGAGGGCCTGAAGAATGCACTTGAAGGTACCTGCCCTCTCAGCTGGGGACCAATTCGGACAGCTAAGGATGGTGTTTTCAGGTATGCTCCTGTATTCAGGCACCTAAAGGCTTCAACTGTGTTTAGAAACACCTCTAAATGCAATAAAAAGGCTGAGGTTTGAAGATCTGTAATGGAGGCTTCCATGTAATGGAGGCTTCCTGGTGACTTCCAAAAGGTAGAAATCTGTAGCAGTGACATTTTGCCAGATGTGTGTGTGGCTGCCACTGAAGCACTCCAATGACCTCCCAGTGGATGTTGTACCAAATGCCCTGGGAGCACAGGGTGAGAGTGTCCTGGCTTTTCATGTGCTAATGCCATGTGTGATTGTTGTGAGCAGGCTTTGGCTCCATACCTGCATTTTTTTCACTTCTTCACTGTGTGGATAGTGGAGCACTGGCACAGGTTGCCCAGAGAGGCTGTGGAGTCTCCTCCTTGGAGGTCTTCAGAAGCTGCCTGGATGTGGGCCTGGGCAGCGGGCTCCAGGTAGCCCTTGCTACCCCTTGCAGGGGGCTGGACCAGATGGCCTCCAGAATCACTTCCAGCCTCAGCCACTCTGTGATTCCATCATTTCCCAAACCCAAAGCAAAGGAGCAGGTTGCTATCTCCCATGCGAACTGGCCACTTGAAAGTGCTACTAAACACCATTTGGAAAGACAGCAGTGAGACAATGCAGTATTAATGACAAGGAAAAAAATACACCCGTACCAGAGTAGATAATACTGCTTTTTAAGCAGGAGGACGGCCACTTCTAATGTATGTGTCAGCCTAAATACCAGGTTTTGTTTTCTGAATGTAAAAAATGCTTCAGTTCTGGGGGAAAAAAATGGAAAGGATAACACTGGCTCTGACTTATCCTGTGGAACCTCAGCACACAGACATGTACTGGGAGTGGAAGAGCAAGCATGCCCTGGCCCTGAAGGAAGCTGTGCTGGCCCATGCCATAAATTAGGAGTGCTCTCAGGAGCATGACCCCCTGAAGGGTTCCCTTCCGTGCCTGCCTCCTCGTCCTTTGCGTGCCTGTGCACAGAGGGCAAACCACGGTGCCCATGTGAACGGCTGTCTGCCTGCTGGTGGTCTGGGCGTGCGGCTGGGGAGCGCTGGGCTTTGCAGCGCATTTCTCAAGAGAGCAAGGCAGCTGTAATTTTTCAGCTGGGGTGAGAGTGAGGAAGTAAAATGCCCGGCCAGTCAAGTGCAGAGCGTGCAGCATTGGAAGGGGACAATTAAGTACGGGCATCTTTATGGGCTAGCTATTTATGGCACTGCTTCTCCAGGAGCATCGCGGATACTACAATACAGGAAAAACATCAGGGAACAGTTCCTTAGGGCAAACTGAGTGTTTGGAGATTGCTCCTAGCTGTCCATGGACTTGTGCTGCATTTAGGTCATCCTCTTGGACCAAGTAATGTAACTGGATCCTGTCACTGCAGCATCTCTATAAGGAATTATTAAACTTTGGTTTTGTCAGTTTTGTAACACCCCTCTACCATGCTAGAAGAGTAGGAGCTACTCAAATTAGTAGAGACTCCAGCTTGTACATATTAAAAGACTTGCTACAAGAGCTAGATTTTTTATGGTAGCTGTTTGCATGATCTTGAGAGAGAAAAAAGGCTGGTTTTGACACATATCAAGGGGATTATTCTGTAGGCAGCTAATTCTGTTTTTGGGCATGTTTCCTGTGGAGTGCAAAGCAACCAAGCACCTACGGCTCCCTGACATAACTTTTCTACAGAGCCAAACTCTGGGGATCTGTCACAGCCTAAGCATGAGTTACGGTGCTTTTTCCCTCATAAAATATAGCCGGTGCGGTAGTAGGGAGCCCAACTGCCTATTGCTGTACAATATCCAGTGTAAAGCAGGCTTGGGATTGTTGGCCATGTTCGTATCAGATAGGTGCATGCCATCAGAGTGATCACTTAAGACCTCATATGTGTTTGGAAATTTGCATTCGTCTGACAAAATGGATCTAATTACACTGCTCTAGCTGTCGGATTGCAGGTAATCTTAATTTACGCTTTGGGTCCTGTTGTAGCAATGAGCAAAGGGCTAGGTGGCACTTGAATAGAGATGACTGAAAAATATACTTTGTTTTGTGTTAAATATTTTTGACGGTTTTATTTTGGAGAGGGTAGGAGTGTGAATTAGGAATAATACTTCTGTGAAAACTAAGTTATTTGTGTTCTTTGGCAGAAAGGCTATAATTTCCTTTTTTGCTGATGCTTATCAAAAAATGTGTGCTCAATCAAAAAGCTTTTTTATGTTTTGGAGTTGAGGAATATGAGGTAATTTTTTCTGTTTCTGCCCTGTTAATAACAGCCCTGTTATTAAGATGAACCTTATTTCTGTCTCCTCCAACTTAAGAGCGGGACTGTAAGATAACACAAATAGCAGTACCATATCTGCTCTGGGACAGATGCTTGCCAAGCAGACAAAGCCCCGGATCCTGAGATGTCTGTGTCTGAACGGCCCCCACGCCTGAGTGGGGCTCACCCAGTGCTCGTATCTGATCTGCAGCATTTCCTGGCTAGGCAAGAGTCAGGAGGAGAGAGGATGTATGGCCCCAGATGTATTCGGTGTGCCTGATTTATATGGGGTCGGGAGGGAGAGGGAGGTGCCAGACAACCTAATATTATTTACCAGTCAAATTCAAAGGTTCTGGTTTTTATGATAGTTTAAGGGGAGTTTTACCTAAATCAGAAATGTATAGAAACTTAAAGCCTTGCCTTTGATTTTGTATTTACTGAGCAGAGATCTTGGGAATGTGGTATGTGGAGGATATGTGTTGTCTGCAATCATTATGTTATCCTGCCTTTTTATTTGGTTTCTTGTCGTGAATGGTTCCTTTTGAAAATATCCTTGCCATTAGAGTTACGGGAGAAGCTGTATACTAAATGCTAAAGTACAAGGGATCAGCATAGCCTTCCCAGCTTTCTGCCTTGCTATAGGTCCACAGCAGACAAAACACCAGTCTTCTGAAACTCAGCCATCATAAAAGATGTAAGGAGCTTGATAGTTGTCCAGTGTCATTTTCTACTGCAGGCTTAATAGTGACAAGCATGGTCCATGCTACTTTCTGGACTGTCTCCAGAAGTATATCAAGAATGATCTTTTTATTTATGGGTTTTATTTATGGATTTATGGATCATGTGATCACTGTCAACTCTTGTGGAAGGAGTTCCCCCTGCTAAAATAACCTGCACGTCTTCCAAGAGCCTTCCTATTGAACGCCAGCTCCTTCTGCTGCACTGGTGCTTTCAGCTTTTTGTCTCTCTTTGGCTCTGGTGGAACACGTTCATAACTTATCCTATCAGATAGGGGACACTTCACTCAGTATCGGTGCCCTTATTTGCATGTATTCAATGCAGTGATGATAGCGGGGCAGAGATCTGTGCGAGAAAATGATGTCTGATAGCAAAGAGGTGGCAGAAATCAACAGAATTGTGATCTCGAGGGCATAAAGCTGAAGATCACTCGATGCCAACTGACTTTCCACTGCTCCTGCAGCCTCCCGTTTGCATCCCGTGGGGCCAGGGCGGTGATGCTGCTGGAATTACACCTCTTTGCACCCGATGTGGATGTGCTTTGTTAGGCTGGAGCTGGAGGAGTGACACTGTACCGCCTCCTGGGTGACAAGCGGTGACTCAGGAGTGTGCTGCAAGCCCGCCCCAAGGCTCCATCCTCAGAGCAGGTGGCTCTTGTCGCAGATAGCCCTGCTGAGATCGATTCTGCTGTGTGGCAGGGAGATAGGGGCTGTGTCTGCTTCGTTCTGGGAAGGCCAGAGCCACACAGGTCCCCTCCTGTGATTTCTGGACTGAGTTTAGGAGGTACATCTGAGGGCAAACTTGCATCTTGTATAAGCAGCCTTGCTGACCTAGAGCCAAAGAGTGGGTTTTAACTCTTCCATCCTCTGACTTCTGAATGTTAGAACTGTTACTTCCATATTTTATTAACAGCAGTTTTAAAATTTAATAGTTTCATTCTGTGTTGTAAAGCGCTTTTGCACCAGTTCCCAAGCGGGGCCGGGGGAGGAGCAAGAATGCTTCCGTGTGTTTTACAGATGGGTTAGGTTAATGCTGTTCAAGTTAATGAAAGCATATTAAGATCTTATTAGGCAGTGTGTCCATGGGCAAAGTTCCTATTGATCTCAGTGGGGAGCTTTGTCTGTGTCAAAGAATTGCAGGATCAGATCGTTATTGTATCATCCTAGAAAATGATTGTGACCTCCAATTAACGTTAAAATGTTTGTCAAGGCAAGTGAAAACCAGTGAAAAAACATGTTCCCAAATTCTGAGATTTTAGTTTACAACCAGTAGCCTGAGTTTGGAGGTCTAAAAGCACATGCAGAGGCTGACCTGACAGAGGTTGTTTTTGAAGTAATATGCAGTTAGTTTGAGGAATAGTAGTAGAATTACCCTCTGCTTAAAATCAAATTAAAAATTGAACAAGGACTGGGGAGGTCCCAGGGTGTTTTGAGGCATGGCTAGCATTAGAAACCATCACAGTGTTACGTGAAGTGGACAGATAGTATTAATGACACAAGGTGGTTGTACCACAGAGAGGAGGTAGCAGTGATTTATTTCAGACGGCAGTTTAGTCATTGTACTGTTCCTAGACAGGGCTCTGAATTTAAGTGATACTGAGACTCTAAAGTCATTTTTGAAACCAAATTTAGGTGCTTGAGTCACATAGGTGGTTCTGAAATGACTCCTGTCTTCCTGTCAGCCATTTCTACATGGCTGATCCTGGAAGACACTGTGCCTACTGGCTGCTGTACAGTTAGCTAGTCTCTGGAAGCCGGAAGAGTCAAGAGGTTGGTGGATACCTGCCAGCAATTGCAGTACAGAAAGGGATGATCTGATGTGCCCGGGGTGTATTGGAGCTGCTGTGCGCGTGCAGTTGGTCTCTGCATGCACCTGGAGCCGGAGGCACCTGGAACATGTCGTCTTACTGTGGATGTGTACACATCTACCTTGCAGCCCATCACTGCTCATCATTACTATGTCCCTTTCTCGGGGATTTCCATGGCTCTGGTAAAATACCCTGCAGAGAGGTAGGGAAAACAAAATGGGAGTGTCAAACTGAACCCAAGCTGTATGTGCTGGGTAGCTCAGTCTTCCCTGCGAGAAGGAAGATGATGAGACAGCAGGGCTGGGGCTCGGGTTCCCCTGGTCCCTGGGTGCTGGGTCAGGCCCTGGGGCTAGGGTAAAAAGAAGATAAGTAGGCATTTGAGAGAGAGGTAGGCTAATGTGGGACAATCTGTCTCTTCTGAATTAGTCCAGGTGACATGAAGAAGTATATTATTATTTCATATCAAGGGTGTCAGATATGGATTTGTGATCCTGATACTGCATAATCAATTCTCTCCCCTCCGCTGTGCTCTGTCAGGGATGGTTTTATTCATTTACAGTCCTTGTTCACGCTTTCCTTCCTGTTTTGCTTGTCTTTATAGATTTATATCTGAAAGTTGAAAACATTTTTGTTGATATTAGGAAGATCGCACCCGCTTTTGGGAAGATGTGAGCAATACAACATGTTGATAAAATAGCCATTTGAGATGCATTTGTTAATGCTGAAAACATTAAAATGTTACCTGGAATACATACAGTGCAAGGGAGCGGCGGGGACCTCCTCAAGTGTTCAGGGGCCACTTCACCCCTTCAAAGGTTAGGTATCTGTTCTAAACTGGCTGTCTGGACACCCCCTCTAGACCATGAAGAGAGATGGGAAAGGACAAAATCCCTTCTGGAGATGTGCATCTTAAGTATGTCTTTTGGGCCAGAATGGGGTGGGACAGGAAGGATCATCCCCCGGAAGTGGCTATCTCTTTCCTCTGACTACAAAGGGAGCCTAGGAGACTTGATTTAATTTATTGCCCAGGATTTAGATAGTTACAGTAGGGGAAATAAATCCCAGTCCTACTGATTTAACAGTACAAACCTCAATGAAAGTTAGTGGGAGTTAAGGCTCTTGAACCTTCCAAGTGCTTTAGATAATGCTGCTATTAAGTTTGATGTTTCCTGTGAGACACTTAGCTGTGGCTGGACTCACAAACGTGGTTCTTCAGCTAAGCCTGAGACCAAATTCTTCCAGATGCATGGTGTAAAGGAAGGAGAATAGTGTGTTCCATGACAATGTGAAGGGCTGAGATTCCAATTTTAAGTGGTACAAATCCTACAGCAATGTAGTCTATATGAAACAGAAGGCACTATTGTGCACTGATACGCCAAATCTACATAATACATCAGTCAGCTTCTTTGTTTTTGCCTGGTATTTTAGCTTAGAGATTACTTTCATTTTAGAGGGTATTTGAAAATACACCAATTTCTTAGGGACACAGGAGGAGTGTTTGTTGGTACATGCATTTTGCTGTATCTTGTGGGTTCATGAGCACAGCTATTTCTAACTGTGCTGTTCTTGTAGGTTTCTGTGACATTTTAAAAGCAGGATTACTGATGCAAAATGTGACCCTCCAGATCACAGTGGAAAAGCTAGTGAGAAATGGCCTTTAGAGCTTTGCCAAGCACGAGTCCTCTGTCCTATTTCCCTGGTGACATCTTTATCTCCTAGTGTGGGGGCCCTGTTCCTCAGAAGCTTAGGGGAGCCCTGGGACTATTCTGGACATTCTGCAGCCTATCAGGAGGTGCTGGCTATGGGGAAGTTTGGCCACTAAGATAATCCATAATTGAATTATGTCCTACAATTGAACTTCATTTGGAGATTGCTCACTGGCCTTAAATGATACTTCTTGTGTTGCTAGTGATTCCTTGACTTGCCCTATTCCCTGGGTGGTGAGACAGGGTTGCCTTTAGATTTGGTTTCTTGTGCTGTGTTGAATTGCTGTGTTTTGGGGAACATGGTGGCATCGTTAGGAGAGTGGCAGCTGAGCACTCAGTACACCTATTACATATGTTGTAGGTCAAGCATAGGCTATTACATAGTTTTCCTCTGAGTTACTTTTCTAGCAATTCATCTTCATCTACTGGGCATGTAAATGCTGCAGTTTGTTAGAGTCCCTGCTAAATACCTTCTTCAAAGTGACAGAGAGACAACCTTTGCATCTCTACCAGTACTCTTCCATGGTGAGATACTGAAGTGCATTTGGGTAAACGTTGCATCTTTCTTTTCTCTCATGCTTCCCTCCCCCCTCTCTGTTTTGTTTGTTTCAGGTTCTCGGCCTTTTTGGATCTACACAGTGGAAGTTGCATCTTGTGTATGGCGTGGTTAAGCTTGCAGCCTCTCACCTCGGCCTTCCTCCATTTTGGGCTGGTTACTTTTGTGCTGTTTTTGCATGGTTTGCAGGTGGATGCTGGCCTGACGGGAGACTCAACCAGTTCAGTACAAAACAGCTCGTGTTCAGGATCTTTTGACTGCAAGGAAGGTGTTATCCTGCCAATATGGTACCCAGAAAACCCATCCCTTGGGGACAAAATTGCCCGTGTTATTGTATACTTTGTAGCACTGATCTACATGTTCCTTGGAGTCTCCATCATTGCAGATCGTTTCATGGCATCTATAGAGGTTATTACATCTCAAGAGAAAGAAATCACAATTAAGAAACCCAATGGAGAGACCACAACAACTACTATTCGGATTTGGAATGAAACTGTTTCCAACTTGACCCTCATGGCTCTGGGCTCCTCTGCTCCTGAGATCCTTCTATCTCTGATAGAAGTATGTGGGCATGGATTCATAGCTGGAGACCTGGGGCCATCTACAATTGTTGGCAGCGCTGCTTTCAATATGTTTATCATCATTGCCATCTGTGTCTACGTGATCCCTGATGGGGAAACCAGAAAGATAAAACACCTGAGAGTTTTCTTTGTCACAGCTGCATGGAGCATCTTTGCTTACATCTGGTTGTACATGATCCTTGCTGTCTTCTCTCCAGGTGTGGTTCAAGTCTGGGAAGGTCTGCTCACACTTTTCTTCTTTCCACTTTGTGTCCTTCTGGCTTGGATAGCAGATAGACGTCTGCTTTTCTATAAGTATATGCACAAAAAGTACCGTACTGACAAGCACAGGGGCATTATCATAGAATCAGAAGGTGATCACCCTAAGGGAATTGAGATGGATGGCAAGATGATGAACTCCCACTTTCTGGATGGAAACTTAGTGACTGTGGAGGGGAAGGAGGTAGATGAATCTCGCAAAGAGATGATCCGGATCCTTAAGGATCTGAAGCAAAAACACCCAGAAAAGGACTTGGACCAGCTGGTAGAAATGGCTAACTACTATGCCTTGTCTCATCAGCAAAAGAGCAGAGCCTTTTACCGCATCCAAGCTACCAGAATGATGACAGGAGCCGGCAATATTCTGAAGAAGCATGCAGCTGAACAAGCCAAGAAGAGCACCAGCTTGCATGAGGTGCGGCCAGATGAACCTGAGGAATTCATCTCCAAGATTTATTTTGACCCGTGCTCCTACCAGTGTCTTGAGAACTGTGGTGCTGTTCTCCTGACAGTGGTGCGCAAAGGAGGGGACGTGTCCAAGACCATCTACGTGGACTATAAAACAGAGGATGGCTCTGCCAATGCTGGTGCTGACTATGAGTTCACAGAGGGGACTGTTGTCTTGAAATCAGGGGAGACCCAGAAGGAATTCTCAGTGGGAATTATTGATGATGACATCTTTGAGGAAGATGAGCATTTCTTTGTTCGGCTTAGTAACGTCCGTGTGGTTGAGAGTGAGGAACCTCCAGAGCTTGGTAACTCCCCATACCCAAAGGCCATACTAGCTTCTCCTTGTGTGGCCACAGTGACTATACTGGATGATGACCATGCTGGCATCTTCACATTTGAGTGCGATGTTATACATGTCAGTGAGAGCATTGGTGTGATGGAAGTCAAAGTCCTAAGGACATCAGGTGCTCGGGGTACAGTCATAGTGCCATTTAGGACAGTAGAAGGGACAGCAAAAGGAGGTGGAGAAGACTTTGAAGACACTTATGGGGAGTTGGAGTTCAAGAATGATGAAACTGTGTAAGTACCCTATTCATTTCTGTTCCTGGGTCTAGTTTTTGTGTTTAACCCCACATTTTGCCTCCGTTACAGGTGAATGCTGACGAGGGACAGGCTGCTTTCTTAAGCTTTCCTTCAGTTTCCCTACTTACCTCTTTCAGGCAAGAACCGACAGCAGGATTTAAGAGTTTAAAAGTGAGGTTTAGAAATACTGTGGGGGGTAGGAGGAAAATATAACATTTTCTGAGATCCTGCACTCGAGCTATGGGTTAATGGTGAGTTAAGGTAGAAAGAGAAGCAAAAGGGAGAGCTTTTAACTGGCTGGGCAAATATGGGAAAGCCTCTTTTTGAAAACCAAACATAGAGGGCACAGAAGTTTCTTGCTATCCTTAGATGAAAATTTTACAACAGTTATTCCCAGGCAAGCAAGAATTGTTCAGTAGGTATGGGGCTTTATTTTCACATGAGCAACACATTTCTGTGTTCTTAGGCTCCCTGTGCAACTTGCAGATCTGTGTGGTAGCTAGTTCACAGCATAGGCACAGCTGCAAGCTGTTCTGCTGGACTTGTGCAATCCTTCCAGCCTTTATGTCCCCATGGTCTACCCACATTCCCCATGTCACCTTCTCTATGGTCTCCCTATGTCTGTTCTTTTACTACCTGTGGTTTTTCTCCTTGTAAAATACCATGGCATTTGGCAGTAATGGTCTAAAGCACTGCAGCTCGCAGCCTGTCCATGTGGCTCCATGACCCAGTGTTTTCATACAGAATAAAGAAGGGAAGCAGAACAGTCTGCACCAGTCCTGTTAATTCAGCACTTTTATTGCGTACAAAGTAGCTGATATGAAGCTAGGAAGTAATAAAGACCAGAGAGGCGATAATGTCTAATTGCTTTAAGTACCTGCTGTTAACATTAGTGGGGAATGGGAAAAATCCCTTAGCTGAGCAGGGAGAGGGAGGGGTGTGTGAACCTAGTGCTAAAACTCCCTAGTGTTAAGTGCCTAGGTTCCTCTTGTTAACACCTAATCACTTGAGCCATCAAAGGAAGAATTGCGCAGACTTGCAACTGGCATCAGAGAAAGGAAATCTTTGTACCAAGCCTCCCTTTACAGTACCGGAAAGGATTTTAATATATCGAATGCTATGGAGTAGGGATGCCCTAATTCAGTAGCACCTTCTGCCTTAGTCTGCTAAACCATTTAATCCAGCTAATATCCGCAGTCCTGATGCTTGATTATAAGTATGTGTTCTTCCCTATTAAAGGAACAGGAGTTCCTGGTTGGCTGGATTCAGCCACAATCAGAGATAGAAAAGGATCAGCTGTCCTCATCTGGTCTCTTGCGAGAGATGGGCCAGGCAGGTTAGTCTCCTAAATTGAGCCTCAGGCTGATTTCTCCAGAGAGAGCAAAGAAGAGGTCAGCTGTGTGGATACAGTCTCCTGTGAGGAGACTACCTAAAATAGAACAGATATAAGGAAAAATTTCTTTACTGCGAGGGTGGTCAAACACTGGAACAGGCTTCTTGAGAGGTGGCTGATGCCCCATACCTGTCGGTGTTCAAGAGTTGTTTGGGCAATGCCCTCAATAATGTGCTTTATCTTTTGGTTAGCCCTGAAGTGGTCAGGTGGTTGGACTCAATGATCATTGTAGGTCCCTTCCAACTGAACTACTCTATTCTATTTTATATAATGAGTACTGCCATGCTCCAGCCAGGTCTTGAAGAAAAAAGACTTCAAGATCCATCAGTGAAAGGCCAGTATGTTTGGGGTACCAGAGAATAAGCCCAAGAGCTGTCTTACTCCAAACTGTACTCACTTTCTTTTATCATCCTGCTGAGGGAAGACTTCTCTTTGTCTTTGAAAATTGTGACAGAAGGTCAGAGTGTACCCACATTGTTGCTTCACTTGGGTTAAAACAAATCACAGTCAGCAGGACCATTTGCATCCCTGTAGGACAGACTAAAAATAAAGGCAGTCCAGAAAACAAGTACATGCTGGCTGTGGTTTACGTCCCAGAGAAGATGCTCTAGAGCACAGATGAGACCTTTGTGGTGTACTCAAAACTGTGCCCACACCTAATGCATTAACATGGCTTTCACTTCTCTGTCAGAAGGCTACTGTGAAGAAAGTTTCCCAGCCACAGGGGAGCTCCACTACCCCTTGTGGCACACAGGTCAGGGGACTAACAGATAATTTTATTTTGAAGCCAGAATTGGTATAATTGGCTCAATCAAACCAATAAGCCTACCAAGGAAATGGATCTTATCAGCCTATGAATATAGGCCAGCAAGCTGCCTTTATTCTTTCCCAGGTTTCATTTTAACTCTTCAGGTCTTCTGGGAATGGGCTTTTGAGCTGGAAATGTGTGAAGGTAGTTTTTGGTAATCACCCTCTTGGTGATTTAAATTTAGTGAACACAGGTCAGGTGCCGTACTTTGCCAGTTCTTTGCTGAGGTGTGGGTGGAGGCAGCTGTAGAAACCTGGAGGCACTAATTGGGTGGGTTTAATCTCTACCTCCTGCCTATGGTTTCTAAATCTGAATGCAGAAAAATAATTCTGAGAAAGTATTCAAGCTGTGAACAAACTTGAGGCAATTCAGGTCTGAGTTTGGAGTTCAGATCCTCAACCAGCAAATGCTACCTAGTTTTGGTTACCCTTGGTTTGGGAGGACAGGTGGATAGGGAGTTTGGGGCAGCTCTGCTGGTCCAGAGGGCAATGTGTGAGTGACTGGTCACTGCATTGTGCAGTACAAGGCTGTATGAAGACACTGGGTCACCAAACAGCCAGGGGTTTGCCTGGCTGAATGTTTCAGGGCCTGCCTCTGAAATGCTGTGCCACTGAGGGGAGTCTGCCATGAGGTGCTGGCATCCGCTGAGCACTGAAGGGGGAATGGAGGGTCCACAAAGCCCTTTGCAGAACAGAGGGAAAAGCAGGGAAAAAAGAGGGAAAAGCAATGCAAGGTATGTGCTTCCCACTTCAGCTGGCTGCTTAGACCCTTACTTAGGAAATGTGAAGGTGGGCACTAGTTTCCACTCTGGTGGGGGAGCTGATCATGATTTTATATGTACCTGATATGGGTTTCTGCCTCCTTCACTACTTCAACTTTGTTGTTCTCCTTGTGGAGTCACTTTTAAAAGATTTTTGACTAAAGAAGGAAGCAAGTGAATTAGCAGCCTCTTGCAAATATTTAAGACAGTGCTAAGCTTTACTGTGGCTGTGCACATATGCTATGATCGCAGCCCCAAAGAAATGCTGGTCAGCATAAGCCAGAGGAGGGTAAAAGGTGTAGTTTACACTCAGCTCATTCTCTGACATATGAATTAAAAACCTTCAGATTGCATTCTGTGGTGGCAGGCTATCTAAGTAGATTTTAGGTCAGCCTCCTTAAGTGTAGCAATGCCTTAATTAATCTGAGGGATGCTGGATTACACAGCATCTTTGAGATCAAACTATTGGAGAGACACTACCATCTACCAAATCCCCAGGGCCAATTCTGGTAAAAATGAGCACTTCTACTTAAAAATAAATGGAGAAGGGGTCTTTGCTTAAATATTACAAGATAAAATAAACTATATAGGGTTGTTTTTAAGAGGCTTTCCCTAAAGTATGAGGGACTAAAAAAAGCTGAGTTGATGCATAAATTACAGATCAAGAGGGAAACAGATCCTGCCACTGGCTCTTGCTTACTGCCTCTGTGATTCTTTCTAGACTAACACGGTCAAAGTTTCCTTACTCACGTTTGGGTGGGAGCACAAAGAAAGCAGGCTGGGAGGAGGAGGCTTGAAACAATGCCATTATTACTGAAATATGGTCATATGCAATGTGTGCGTATGGATGTGTATGGGTGTTGGATAGCTATAAATCTTGAATGCTGTCATCTGTTGAGAGGGGAATTGATCAGGTTTTGAATACTTGATTATGCTGCTGCTTTTTCATTACACTTGTTATTTCTGAACCCCTTTTCCAGTGAGGCTCAGATATGAGCTAAGCAGCTGAAGTAGGCTCCTAGTTCTCTTGTCAACTAAAAGGAAACTCTTGAGGAATCAAGTCCAAAACATAGATTTTTTGCAAGATGACCAAACAATTTTCTATTAAATAATTTTGTATGGAAGTAAGTGTTTGGTTCTTGGATATATGAAAATGTAGAAGGGGATTGACCAAACTGCTTTATCATGTCCAAGCAATACAGAAATCATTAAGGGCCAGCAGCAAAAAGTGCATTGTGTTTTAAAGGATTTTCTTTCTGCATAATAAAGGGAACTCCCAGCAAGTCAGGAGAGGAAATTTAAATTAATTTAAATTGCTCCTGTGTGCTGTGCCACGTTGGTTTGGTGGGAAGGTCAGTAGTTGTTCCTCTGCCTCCTTTTCCTCACCTGTCCGCCCACACTTGGACCCCGAGACACCTGGGCATCTTGCTTGTAGTCCCAGCATGGTGGCTGTTAGCTTCCCACAGCAGATCTGGTGAAGGGGACAGTGGAGAAAAGTGAATGGCAGTTATTTGTTTGAAGGACATCATATTGAGGTTTGGTGTAATGAATTGTCCTTCCTTTTTGCCATTCGGTGCTTGAGGAAACTGTCAACTTAATTTTTTACTCTGGTCACCTACACAGTCATGGTTGCGGCATTTTGAGGGAAATGCTGTTAATGACGCTTAGCTCTTTTGCATGGTGTTTCATCAGTAGATCTAACTGCACTGTAAAAAGGAGATCAGGATTTGTTATTCCCATTTTGTAGGTGGGAGAAAAAAATGCAGAGGAAGTGACTTCTCTTCCCTCTGGATTACCCAGCAGATCAGAGGCAAAGACAGGAATAAAACTGATCTCCCTGAACTGCTGGCCCATGCACTATCCAGAGGAGGGTCTGTGTACATCAAACTTGTAATTTCCTGTTACTGAAAACCACAGTGAATTTATGCAGATTCACTGACCTCTCCCCAGCTATCAGGAAGCAGATTGGTACAGATAGAATCAGTAGCTGAAATACCTCCCTATTCCTTTCAAGCTGTCAACAGTAACTACAATTTTGGGTGCTCATTTTCCTAAATTTAATTTTGGTCATATGACACAGAGGTATACTGAATCTGTAGACCCTGGTTTATCTATGTCAGCTGTGGTGACACAAATTAATGACCTAGGTCATGATGAAATTATTCTGATAATCTAGTCTGAACTCATGTTCAACAGCTCTCATACACTCTGCACTGATCCTAATGTTCTGGGCCTGAAGTAGAACAGCTCTCAAAAAATTAAGACTAAGTGGTGGGATTCCAGGTAATGAGAATTTGCTGTATGAAGCTGATGGCTTCCTTCTCTCAGGACGCTGCTTCTTCCTATTTCAGCTCTCTTGAGATTTAACTTTTAATGAATCCTCCAAACTCTTCTCCAGTCTGTTCCCATCAGAGGGTGAGCTCCTTCTGGCTTTCTCTTGCTACACCTTCACATAAATTGGAAGTTCTTGATTCCTATTCTAATCCAGATTAAGGAAAAGCAGTAGCATCTGTCCTCGAGAGGAGATAGTAGCGCTACAAGGAACAGTCAGAGGAGAAGTTCCAACACTGCTCTACGGCCTCATTTAATGATTTCCTGAGGAGGAAAAAGAAGGGCATTTTTTTTTTTTTTCCCCATAGCTAGTTATCTCACCTGTCCATCTGAATTCTTACTCATTCCAGGCAACATGTTCCTTCTAGAACCCAGTTTGGTCACTGATATTGACAGTTTTGGAGTTGGTCCAATTAGAAACAAACAAACAAAAAAGCCAACACCACAACAACCTTCCCCCATTATGTTGCTAGTGGTGAAAGGTTGTCATATTTACTTCTTGCTCTGAAATTCACGTTAGCGTTTTTAACAGTAGCAGTTTCTAGTTTAACTGAAGTCATTTACACACACACGCTCTGAGTTTCTGTGTTAGTCCTGCTGTGAGGTCTAGGTGGTGTGACCTGCAGGGGATTAGTGTAAGGTGTCAGGGGACTGTTCCTTGAGTGTATGTGAAATCACCCTGTACAAATGTGAGACAGTGACACCATCCCGGGAAGAAGAGAAGCCCTGAGCTGACCTTTACCTTCCCAGATAGTCTTGTTGGAAGGTGTCGAGTAGACATACTTGCCATCTGTCCATGAAGAAGGACAAACGACATACTGTCTCAGAGACTGTGACTTCTTGCCCATCAAAGGAGGCATTTGTATGAATTTATGTAACAGCATTAAACAAGAGGGGCCTGGGACCCCAGCTCAAAAGAGAGGCATGCACTAGAGACTGGCTTTTCAGAGTTGGTGCATGCTCTGATCTAGTGGCGAGGTCCCTGGGAACCTCGTGGGATCCTGAAGTAGGAGGCCCTTAGAGGGGCAGCTCTGGGAGGTAGCAGGGAGACCAGTGATATTCCTAGTTTAGAGCAAACACAAGGAAATTCATCATGCCAAACAACACAACCAAGTATTGGATTTAAAAACAGACCACAACTGATCCAATATAAAACAAGTTTACCGTGAGTTGCCTGTTTTACTCATACTGACTCATGCAGTACTGCGTGAAGCACTTTTGCATGGGTGGCCTATAGACATGCACTTTACACACAGGATTGCAGAAGCACAGATCACTTTTGTTTCCCACTTACCAAAAGGGGGAGATGCCACAGTTTGAATAGTGCAGCCTCAGGGCTGAGAGGAAACACTGGGGGCAAGGATTGACAGACTTTACGTTGCTCCAGTGCAAGTAGGTTGTGTGTTTTGTTTTGTTTTTTTTTTTAACCTGAAGTGGGTGCATTAATTACAGCATCATTTCAATGCATCTGTGACTTCTAACAGATCAGAGTGCTAGCAAGGTTTCCAAGTCAAATATGGGCTAATCCTTTTCTGAGGGAGATAAGGAGAATGGCAGAGTCTAGAGTCTCCCTAAGCAGAGGTCCTCAAGCCCCTTTCTGTTGTGGTTAAATAGAAGCAGCTGACCTTGGTGAAAGAGGGCAGCTGTTTCAAATAAGAGGTGATTCACCTGTTGCTAGCAGTGTGGCTTGTTTCTTATTTACCTCATGTCAGGATAAAATGTGAAGAAAAGACAACTTGCTATGCTAGCTGTTTTAAGTGCTGCGGACTGAGTTCATCCTCTGTTTAGCTTCAGTGAAAACAGCAGATTTAAAGCTGGGAGGAATCTGGACTGGTATGTATTTACAGCTGTCTTGGCAGATGGACCGTTGACAGATGAGGCCCCTCAAGTCTCTGCTTGAGTGCCAGCACTTATTGCTGCTAGCTTTTCAACTGAAGCCAGTCCTGGTGTTGAGCAGGCACTGGCTGCTCAGAGTGTTGGGCTGTTTGGGTGGCTTAGGCTGGAAGGGCAGCATGGTAGAAGCCTGAACCTCAGGCTTGGAAACAGGACCAGTTCTTCCCACCGGGGGTTGCAGGACCTGTCCTTAGGAGGCTGATGGAGATGTCTGCTGGGCTGTCTCGAAGCCTGATCAGCCTCATGTGGAGTGTGGCACTGTGACTGCACTCTGTGAGCCTGATCAGGCCGAGCATCTGCCAGCACTGTCCTCACTGAGCCTCCCCTCTCGTGAACGGGTCTGCTGCAGGGCAGGTTACAGTGCTGTCACCCTTTTCGAAGCTCCCTTTCCACCTCCCAGCCTCACACATAGCTGCCCGTGTCCACCTGGGCTCCTTTGTTCTCTGGCCTCCCCCAGCAGGACAAGCGATGAAGAGAGAGACTGGAAATTCTCCTCCTTCCTCCAGATGTCACATCCTGACAGCTTCCACCATGTCCTACTGCTCTCGGGAACAGATGCACACCAGCTGCTCCAAAGCAATGGCCAACCTTTCCCCTTGCCAGCTCCTCCCAAGTGATGGTGTTGAGCCATTCCGGGCATTAAAGGAGCCCAGGGCTTGATGTTGCACCCCATGTAAGTAAGAACCATGGCTCTGATCTCCTGGTCTCTCTGGTAGATTGTGGGAGATCTCCTCCAACACTTGCAGTTCTTTTTCTTTCTTTACTGTTGATCTCACCAAGCAGAGTTTTCAGGAGTGGTTGTTCCTGCCTTTGCAGCTCTGGTGTGGCTAGTGTGTCATGATGGTTTATTTACTGTTTGTGCCTCCATGTAAAGCCATGTTGTTAAAGTAAAATGCAGTAGGAATTACCTTTTCTGCCTTTTGTTTCTTTCCATGAGATAAGCAAGCCAAAGAGGTCCTACCCTCGTAAAAACCACCACCTGAGCACCGTGCTGCTCTGCTTTTATCCTTAAAAAAGTGTGATAAAGCCATCAATATTTAGTGTAGAAATTCCCCTCTTATCTCTGCTGTACCTGTCTTCCCTCCTGAATTAGTCTCCTTTACCTCATCTGCTTGATCGTGTTGGCTTAATACTTCTATCTCTGCCTCCTTTAGTAAAGATAACCGAGGCCACAGTGCTGGTGAACAAGAATGTGCCAGGAACAACGTACTGACTGTGCAAGAGTAAATAAGCACCGAGCTGTCTGTTTCTAAGACATCAGAAGTGCTTCTTTGACATGCCCAAAGTATTTTGGGGTTGATAGTGTTAGCTTTGATAGCTCATAGTAGTGTTTTCTTTCTGTAGTGGAGCTGGGGAGGGAAAATGCGTGATTTGGCAGCTTTACACAGATGTGTCCTGTTAGCTGACACCACCGGAGGTGGGCAGAGCTGTGAATAATGCAAAAGCACAGCAAATGGACTATGCATGAGCAATAACTGCTTGCCTGGCAGCCGGCCCCCTGGAGTTTGATCAGCTGTATACTGCAGAGCTATACCTGCAAGCTGGGCAGGGTGGAGTGCGTCGGACTCCTGGCTGCTGCTTGCGCACACGGCTGTAGCACTGTGGCAGCGTAAGCAGCTGTGCGCTTTATCTCAGCAGTGATGGTGGTGCCTTTCCTACAGGAACATCTTCATTTTCTATAATTAGCAAGTCCTTGGCATAACTGTCTTCCTTGCTCTTTTTGTGGCCTGACAAGTGGAGTGGTGCTAGACATGGGAGCGAGCGCGGTGTGTAGGAGTCAGAGCTGATGGCGGCATCAGTAGGTCATTCAACTTTGTGGTGGGCAGCTGGTGCTGGCTTTCCCTTGAGGTGACAGGAAAAAATAATAGGCTCAGGGGCCTGATTATCCCATCCTTTGTATGGTACAGAGCAGCAAAAAAAAAAAAAAAAAAAAAAAAAAAGAAAAACCAGNNNNAAAAAAAAAGGCATAGCAGCTGTGACATCTCTGCTGGCTGACGGTAAGTTGTAGGCAGCAGTCTGGGAGCAGGGGAGAAGTGTAGGGTGCTTTCCCTGGTGCGCAGCCCCCAGAGGAGAGGGTGGAGGGTGAGCCTGTCCCACGGTCACTCTGGTGGTCTCTGTGGCACTGCGGTAGCTGGCTGGAGGGCAGGACAAGCGGACAGCCCCGCTGCATGCCTGGTAACCCCTGGGATTATTACTGTCTTTGGGGACCCCTGTCTTAGTCTTTCCTAAGCAGGCTGAGACCTCCCTTGTACATCTAGCCTGGCATGTGATGCCTTGTGCAGTGCCATATCTGCTGAGCCCTGCCTTGGGAAGTGACCCAGAAAGGACCACTGTCCCCTCCAGAAAGAGGACAGTCTCTGAAAGGGGACAGTGACTGCCCTTGATGGAGGATTTCTCTCTTGCGTTGCAGGCCAGGGAGTTTCACTGGGTGGTGAGGCTGCAGAGGAGTCCCAAGGGAAAAATACACAGCAACAACAAAACTTCTGCTAAGGGCACCTCCTTTCCAATTTTGGCGGGGGGAGATGTTTTTTAAGCGAATCGCTGCATAGTGTAACAGCCCACTCCCTGGAGGGTACGTGTAATGGAATTAAAGGGTATCTCTGTCTTGTTCTGGGCGGTGAGAGCTTCCTCGAACCGCTGCCCAGAATACTTGTGAGACACCCTATAATTCAATTAGAAGTACCCTCCAGGGAACATATAATTATATCATATCTATGAAACGTAATGACAGCCCCCTCATGTCACATGGTGAGCAACTCTCTGCTGCTGCCCAGAACCTTTCACCGGTAAGGAACTAATCTGCTTAGCGCAGATTGAGCTCACTGGTCTGCAGCACTCACCCGCCTGCTGCTGGAGGGAATCCCTGCCAGCGGAATAAACCTGTTAGCGGCACGCCTGCTCCGTGGCCCCGTATCCCCCTTCCCACCCTCTGACCAGGGCTGCTTGCCTCCGCCTCGCCGTCCTCTCTGACAGGTTTGCTCTCTGGAGTTTCCTGGGGATTTTGACGGATGGGAAATTTTCCTTAACCTTTTCTTTTTGCTGTTTGTTGGGTAGTAATAACCTGTGATGCTGAATATGCTGAAGGGATCGAGCTGCAGAGTAAGCAAAGTGTCTTACCTCCCTGCCCCAGCTTGTAAAATTTTGATAGGAGTTGGTATGCTCTGGGGAGACAAATAGTTATTCTGCATGTTTCGCACCTCTGGTGTGAAACAGTCTCACCAAGTCCTCTCCAGCATTTGAGATGGTTTAAGGCTAGAAGTGAGGAACACTGAACCTGACCAACGTGTAGGGGATTTCCATGGCATGCTACAATTTCAATTTACTCTCACCAGCTTAAATCAATCTCCAGAAAACCAGAGAGGGAGGGAGGGTGGGTGAGGTGAGGCCTTGGAATGACTTTGCATAGCCTAAAGAAATCATGTAGAGGAATTTCCTGGTGTAAAGTCCACGGGGAAACAGCATCATGATCAGGGGACACCCCTAGTCTGTTCAGGTCTGATGGATGCACTTGCAAGGCTGTATTGCCCCAACCCCTGTAGTTCAGCAGCTCCAGATGGCTCTCCCAGAAGGTTCGTCCACCCACGCAAATAATTAAACCCATCTACCTGTCATGAGATTGTAGTTACTGTCAATACTGTTACATTCCTGGCTGTCAACCCCAAAGTCTCTTCTTGCCCTCAAATGCTGGTGCTCTGAGTAAGCTGGATGCCTCTGGAATATGAGATGAAAGCAGGGAAGAGGGTAGGGAAGGCACTGTTGGGAGGTGATGGAGGAAGTGAGCAAGGTTTGCTCCTGTTTGAGGCAGGAGAACGTTGTGCTGACCTTGAAGGCAACTGATCTGAATCCCAGTGTGTGTCCTTGGCTGGTGTTTCAGGGGTGAGTCACCAAAGGTGGAGCAGGGGTGTTTTTAGCGGGAGTTGTTCTCTCCTTGGGGATAGTTATACAGGGAATAACTGGCCCATGGGGCCATGGTGGGGATACTTCCAGGACTTGAGAAGGAGCTTAGCTGCGGATTGCTAAGTACTCTGGAGAAAGGCAGATGGGGGACAAGGTGGTTGTAATGATAAAGAGAATTGGATGAGAGTTACTTGATCAGGACCACAGAGCCTTGCTCTTCTCCCCTAATGTGGGACTGGAGTTTGGTTTCTCGCTGTGGGGACAATAATTCTGTCAGGACTTCTCAGTCAGTGGGGATGTCTTGGAGGTGGATTCAGGTTTATCTCCTAGTTCCCATGCCACTAACTGGTAGGAGAAGAAACTTCCAGCCTTCTTGAGGCAAGCCAAGGAAAGGAGGGACTGTTTTCTGCTTCCTACTTTTCCCCGCTGCTCTCTGCTCAGACCCCCCAAAAACTATAGCATCTTGGAGCCTACCTCCTTGCACTACCTATTGCTTTTGAACACTTCAGATCACACTGGGAAGCCATCTGCTCTTTTTCAGGCATCACTGCCTTTAACTTAGTATAACTTGGAGTGAAGAAAGAAGCAGCTTTCCTCCCAATGCACATCTTCTCCCCTCTTGGCATCCAGGTGTCTGTAATGATGGTTCCTAGCTCTGAAGATTGCAGCAAAACAAAGAGATACAGCATGAAAGAAAACTTTGAACTGTTGTGTAGACCCTGATGGCTCTCAAGCACCATATCTTTGCCTAGAAGGGAGAGGGACTTACGCAAATGGTTGTAAACAGGCTCTTCCCTGGCTGTGTTAGGGGTTATGTTTTCACTACAGCTCTGAAGTAACTCTATCTGCTCACCTGCATTTGCACAAGGAAATCATGTGGAATAACACATTGGTTTTCTATTCCTAGGGAAACCTCTTTTACCAGTTGGCTTGTGCTTCATTTACATTTAGAAACAGTTAAGTGCTTTTTCTGTAAGAAGATGGTGGGACAGTAGCATGCCCAAGGTTATCGGAACTCCTGTAGACAGAGCACAGAGATTGCCTAAGGAACATTGAGGTAATATTATCTGGTTACCTCGGGCAGTTCCTTGTGGCAGTTATTGGCATTTTGCATTTATATTTCTCCCTGTCATATGGAGAGATCCCAAACAGTCTGGGGCTGGCAGGGTTGGATGCAGCGTGCCTATCCTGTGAGGAGCCACGCATTGCTCTCATGGAGCATGCAGTGACTGCCAGATGCTGGAAGGGTGATCAGAGAGCGTTTGTGTGGAGCAAAGCGCAGGCTCCGTGGAGCAAGGTTGTCAGCAGAGAGATGTTGGTGGGCTCCACGTCACGCTGTGCCCCGCCATCCTGGGCTGTGGCAGTGTGCTGGAGGCTGCCCTGCCTGAGGAGAGCGCTGGGATCTGAATGTCAGCTACTGCTGCAAGGCTCCTGCGGGGATGCGGTGTCTACCAGAGCCCTGCTACTTACAGCACCAACCTCTTGCTGCGGAAATATTTATCCGTTTGGTGTGTTTGCAGCCACTTGGCATGCTGTCCCCTCTGTCTGTCTCTCTCATGCACACACACACCACATACATTGTGCACGAGAGGGGGAACATGGTAGTGCCACCATCTGCTTGTACTGCCCATCCAGAGACCATTAGGGTCTCTTAACAACTTTAAACTGCTTTTAGCCTTGATCAGTTGGAGAACCTATGAGGAAAAGCCTTTGTACAGCAAAGGGCGACCCACTTGCAGTGGATACATGTTAGATGGTGTTATTTCTAGGCACAGGAAGGTGACCAGGAACAGTCAGCACAAGTTTACCATAGCATCTCGTGCCTGACTAACCTGACAGCTTTCCATGGTGAGATGCATGAGTCAGTGGCAAAGGAGAGAGCAGTGGGTGACTTCCAGTTTTTGGCATGTTCTCCCACAGCATCTCTGTAGCTGGACTGGGGAGTCCGTGCTGGGCCTGGAGAGCTCATCCTCTGCTGCCTGGGAGGGATTCAGCCGCTGCACTGGTGCAGGCTGGGGGCCAGCTGGCTGGGAGCAGCTCTGCAGGCAAGGAGCTGTGCAGCGGGGAAAAACTGCTCACTTCAGGCAGTTCGAACCAAATCAGGATTGAAGCGGTGTATTGACTTAGTAGCAGCATATAATTAACCAGCAATCAGTGAACTATATAAGGTGGATCAATATCAGCAATACCGTGGATAAACCACAATAAGGGACACCTACATGATGCTGATGCTCAACTATGGATTTCTAAACACCCTTCTATAAATGATCCCCCACCCCCCCGTGGTGGTCCTGCCACAATGGCTGTTTTGCCCAGGATTGGCCCCATATGCCCCCACCAGACCTGTTGGTCCCCTTGGACATGAGTCAGCAGCATGGCACATCTTCAGTATTACCCCCGTAGGTCTGCACTGCTGACCTGGGATTTTGCAGGCATCAGGAGAAGTTTATTCCCTGTAAAAGAGAGAAGCAGCTGAAGCCCTCACCGGGATGCCCAGGGAAGGTCTTCCTGGGCTGCCCACCTTTTCCCCTGCTCCTGGGAAGAGAAGTGTCTGTGGTGAGCTGGGATTTCCCAGCCAATGTCCATTTTGTACTTTTTTTTTTTTGCATCTGGAACAAGCGAGATGCTAAGCGTCTAGGTTTGGTTATTAGACATGTGACAGAGCTCCCTGGGAGAGCACAGCCACTGCTGTAGCACATGAGATTTGGCAGAAAGGTGGAAAAAGCAGAAGTATATTGGAAACAATAGTTTTAAAAGTGCTAATGATAAGGAGGGCAGAAGTGCCATCTTTTTGAGATCTCAAATATCATGTATTTCACGCAGAGTAACACAACAACCAGCCTGGCTGTCTTTCAACCCTAATGTCTGGTTGAATTTCTTCTTCTTTTCCTTTTCTGTTAACATTCTATTTTAAATAGAGTAGTCCTCTAAGGGCCTGAGCTGAAGCCTGTTACATGTAATAGGAAGGCTCCTGCCGTTGGAGTGGGTGGAGGGAATTGTGTTAACCGTCTTATGGCTGGTATTTGCTGTTTTGTTGACAATGACACTGTTCACCCAGCACAGAGTATTTTTATGTCATTTTGATGTGATGGGATGGAAGAAAAGAAGCCATGCAGTCATGGCAGCTTATTCAAAGTGTCCCTTTTTCAGGCAGCCCAGGCATTCATGTGCCATGAGGACATATCAGTAAATAGCCATGAAACTGGGATGATTTTAGCCAAGATCTGCCAGGACAGGAGTGCAAGCAAGCACTGAAATATTTAAGTCCTATGTAGGGTGGAAGGATTTTCTTTTCTTAGCTGAGAGGGTGCAGAGATTTCACAGGCCCAGAGGATAAGCATGTGAAAAAATCCTTGGGAACCTCAATTTTCTGGTGGTATTTCTTTATGGAAAAAATGGAATAAAAGGGCAGTTTAGACCCCTTTGGCTGTGTGACATTTTTGGTTTTTTTCCAGTAACTTGGAAGTACAAGAAGAAGTAATGAGAAGATATGGTAAGCAGTAATAGCTACTATTAGGGGCCTTTCCTGCAATTGCCCCTACTTCCCCTGGGTTTCAATGAGAGAAGGACATCTGGGTCTCTTCCACTGGCTTTCTTTGCCTGGGTGGACATCAGGAAGTTTCCTCTGAAGTCTTAAAATTGTGGCTACTTACTTCAGCCTTCGGAGGGGTTAAATCTCAATGATCAGCATTGGAAATGTGACATGGGAGATTAGATCTAGAATCCCATTTTGCTGGTGCACTGATGACAGGATCTTATCAGTCTGCCACTCTTATTTGATTACTAACACTCGCTACTGCAGAAACTGAAAGGGAGAGATGGGAAGTGGCTATTGATTGGCAATCAATAGGGACTGAGGTGCTTTCATCAACCCAGAGAAAGACAGCACATTCACCTGCTAATTGCAGCCTGCAAATCCCAGAGGGGATCCTCTGGGCGCTAGGTATTGGCATAGCTGCTTGTTGTGCTATCAGACCTATGCTAGAACAGATCAGTCTTGAAATTAGTGCTTCTGGTGCTGGCCCCACGTGAGCTGTGCCATCCTGTGACAGTCACCACTTTCTAGCCGAAGGTTAACAGCCTTGACTACATGCATCAAACATGCCCTGGGAGGATGAAGAACAAGTCAGTATTGTACAGTGGGGCTGACTGCACTCGCTGTTTGAATACCGATTCTTTGTTAAACAACAGGGGCTTGTGCAGCTGCGAATACGAGTGAGCATCCATGTTCTTGAAAGAAGCCAGATGGAATTTTATCTACCCCTCACCCTGTATACTCGCATATGTATCTTTCATCTCCTCTCTTTCTCTAGCCCTCCTTCATTTCTTGATTCACTTGTGATTTTGCCTCCAAGTGTACCTCTGCTTCATATGTTTTAAAAGTCCTTGGAGAAAGGAGCCAGCATTGGCAAGTAATGCAAATACAAGGAAAGCTGAGGAACGTCATACATAATGTTGTGTCACCTTCAGTATGGAAGTTTTAAGAGGTTACAGAGAGCAGTCTCTCATACAGCCCCTTGTATTCAGGATGCTGTTGTGGATACAGGCTCACATGCAGGTGGTCCTGAAGTTCATGGTGACTGGAAGCCAGATACCAGGGGGAGACCATTGCCTTCCCTCTGCTCTTCCCTGAGCTAGACTTGATGCTCAGCAGGGCCACGCTCCCTACTGCCATCACTAGTTATCCGTGCAGAGCCCTGATGCAGGGCCATTAGTGGCAAATTGGGACATCACTGGGCCCAGCTAAATGGTCTTTAATGCTCAGTACACATCAGCATGACAGGCATTTGATGGCATTTTTGGCATCAGGCAGGGAATGTAGCTTTGTTCTGCACTAGCAGTTGCTGAAGTGTGTTCAGCCATAGGAACTGCACGAAACAGAGACTTTGGACATGACTGAGTTTCTGATGTAGATGTTCATGAATACCATGTGTTCCAACCATTCCTGCTTTTGTCCTTCCTTTTTACTGTTAAGATTACTTTTTTCCCATAGTAAACCATTCGGAGCTGAGCATGACTGTGCTGTGACCCTGTACCCCGTTCCTGTGCAGGCTGCTCAGAGCAGGAGCTGGGAGCAGGAAGCTTAACAGGGGGTGAGAGCTCTTCAAATTCTGAGGTAGAGTGTCAACATCTCTGGGATCTGTGGGGCTGAACCTCTGTCCCATGGCCTCTTCACTGGGGCTGCCTGGGGCAAACGTGGTGTTTTTGTGCTAAATCCAGCCCTGGGATGGACAGCCTTCTTTCTTTTCTTGTATTTTCCATTTAAGCCCAAGAGAGGTTATTTTAAAAAAATCTCGTTAAGAGAAAGCTCCATTTGCATGATTAAGTCCTAGAAGTCAATAATGCCAAGCAGAACATTAATTCTGCCCCCAGAGTGTATAGTTATAAAATGATATTTAATTACACAATTACAAACTGTTTATCTGATAATCAAATGTACTCTCAGTGTCTTCCACACATAGAGCTTCATATGTGAAACATCTTGTTGTATTTTTGTATTCTGCTGTACTTCCACCAATTTAATTATCCTGATCCTGCCACGTAGAGCTGAACTGACCAATGCCTAATCCTCTCTGAAATTTACTGAGCCACTGGTGTCCATCAGAAGATGCTCCCTTTGCATTGAGTTACACTGGTCTGAACCAGGCAAAATAAGGTAAAGAGCTTGTCCCTAGTACAGGGATTGTCAGCCCTTCTCAATTTGTGGGCCTTTCAAAATATTCTAGGGGGATATATAAGCCCCTTTTGCAAAGACTTGGTTTGCTCTGCAGTGTGTTGTGATCTTGTTTTTTGCAGTAGCCTTTCATGAATCCCTTAGGAGCAGTCTGCAGTCCGCCATCAAAGCGTCAGGCTGAAAGCCACCACTCTAGACTTTTTAGGCAAAACATTCCCTTCCAAGTCAGTGGCTGTGTGTTGTACCATTCACTGTCCATTAGCACTCCATTTTAGAGGGTGAAATGTTTGACTTCAGAGCTATTTCAGCTGCAAAACTTAGGTGGCCTGAATATGCCTGCAGCGTTTCTCTCTTATTATGTGCTGTTATATTTAATTTCTAGTAGGTTGTGTAAGAGCAGTGTACTAAACTTTTTTCTCATGAATGACTCCAAGAATTTCTGTCTGTAATATGTGAAGCGATTCCCTCTACTGAGACATATTGCTCTTACGGATATAATTTGGCTTTGTGGTATTTAATAAGCTGCGGTTATGTCATTAATGTCTGCACCATGTGTGAAGAGAGAGTTATGTTTGGGTAAGCATCTCTGTTGTGGCATGGGACAAAATTAATTCTGCCATCATCACGTTCCCCTTGATGTTGCCATTCAATTTTGTTGATGTAGTACTTGTGCCAGAGCACTAATCTAAGAATGCAGATTCAAGCATCACTTTCCTTACCAAAATCAAATCATGCCTTTTGGAGGGGGGTTGTTTTTTCAAATAGCTCCGTGCAAACATCTTTCTGTTGGTTTGTGATCACCATTGTGAAACAAGTACTTTTCTTAGTGCAACCAAATAATAAAGTAACATCCAAATTATAGTATGCTGGTGTGTGGAAATGTTCTCTGATGACCAGAGCTGGCTGGGTGAAGCATGGCCTCTGTGGGTAATAGTGATTTGAACACTCTGTAGGTGAATCAGTAGAAACTGTGTTTGGTGTAGCTGAGTCCAGGCTCTGTCCGTGCTGCTCTCCAGGAAGCTTGTGATAGCTCTGACCTCTGCCACCACAATGGGTAGAAAGTTTACGGTCATTGATACAATATTTGGTTGTTAGCTGAGATGAAGTTACGCCTGGAAGCTGTGGAAAATTTGAAAAGGAACAAAACAGGAGGGCAGCGCAGCTGGTGTCTAGGTTGGTGGCAGTGCACTGAGCAGAGTCAGGCAGCAGTCTCCCAAAACCAGGCTGGGCCAGTTGTATTTTTATTGACTAAGAGATTGTCTGCAGACATTTAACTAAGTCTGTTAAATCCTCGTGTGGCTGATCTCATTCCCATGGCCTTATGCTACTCTAATTGCCTTTGCAGGAAGATTAAGCTGAACTGAGCAGAGGTCATGTTCCTTCAGAGTGAGAGTGTCCACACGGGGCTTTCTCATGCCTCAACTCCACACTCCTAATTAATGCAGCTAGACTTTCTGGAGTGTCCCCAGGCAGATGAGCCCTTCCCAGTGTCGGTGGGTTGCAGCTTCCTTATGTGATGTCTGAAGCATGTGTCCTTCCTCGTGCTGAATCTAGAAGATGAGGGGAGAAGAAGCAACTCTAGTCCTCATAGAAATTGGCAAATGCCACCTGGAGCATCTGGGACTGAGACTTCATCCTGGGGCACCCGGAAACACCTCCAAGATCTGGCACTATTGGAGGCTGTTGGCCATGCAAACCATGGAGGACCCAGCACAAGTGCATCTTGGAGTTCATCCTGATGCAGGTCTGTCCTGTTGTGCTCCCAGCAACTGCTAGGGCAAAATGCACCTTCACTGGCAAAACCAGAAATCACTGCCTTTGTCATGTCTTCATTTGCTGTAACTGGGTAGGTTAGTATTAGATCATGTTTTGTACTGTGGTTTTGGTATACGATTTCATTTCTGTCCCAACAGTGATAGAGTTGAGCTTCTTTTCCAGTTTTGGTCATATATGATGAACTCTTGCAGCTCAAAGGGGAGTAGCACATAAGGTGGGGGAAGCTGGCCTTCTCTTCCAGACCAACCTCTAATTTGCTGTGCAGCCGTGGGGAAGTCGCATCACTGCTCCATGCCTTGGTTTATCTACATGCAAAATGTAGTAGCCATTACACTTTCTAATGCTACATTATCATGGAAAGTCTCTTGCCCTGGGTCTTGTCCCTGGTCACTTCTCGTTGCACTACTTCATTCCAGAGAGACCCAAAAGGAAGCATCTCTGCCCCATCGCTCTCCTTGTGGAGAAGGGCTCATCTGAGTGATAATTAGGATGTCAAGTCTCAGCAAAGCAGAGGCATCTGAGCTGTGGAAATAACCCCTCTGCTCCCTGTTACCTGGGGGAGGGGGTCGCTGGTGTTTGTCCATCGCTCTGTCACGTGTGGCTCCTGCCCTATGCACCCTGTGAGCTCTCTCCTCCCTCTTGCATGGGGTAGTTGGGCATTTGCAGCTCCTCTCTTGTTACCCCATGAGTGTCTGGCTATGAAGGTGTGGAAGCAGAGCTGGTGCCCATAGCCAGCAGGGAGCTGACTGTGTCATCGAGAGCTGAAGGTGATGTCTTGGTTTTCTCTCCTTTAAAGAATAGCCCTAGATGTTGTATTTTGGAATGGACGTGCCAGAACAAGGATATAAAGCACCTGAAGGCAATGTGAATTCTTATTTCATTCCACTCGTTGTGGCTGGGTTGCCTTTTAATAAGGGACATGTAGGAGGAGGCAGAGTGATTTTGAAGAAGAGTGGAACAGAGTCGGAGAACAGACTGCTGCCTTAGCAGTCTGCCCAGCTGCAGGTAAGGATGGAGCTGAAGGCATCTGTCCTGCATTAGGTGACAGTATGGCAAGGCACTGGCTTCAGCAGAGCTCTGTGTAGGATCAAGTCCTTAGACCTATCCAATGGCATGGGCTGAGATCAGGAGGATACAGAATCCAAAATTCATGTAAGGTGGGATATCTTCAGTGTCATGATATAGACAAGGACTGAGCATCTTTTCCTTCTGGGGACCAAGTAGGTTTTTCAAATACATCCATTGAGCTACACTGGGATGAAAACACCTGCTGCATTACACCCCTGGGTCTAATGCATTTATTTATATGTAAAGCATAGAGGATCATTTTCTTTCAGATGGAAGGAAAGATCTTTTAAACTTTACTTTTAGGGCACTGCCAGCTTTGCAATCTCTGTACTGTATTTTTAAAGAAATGTTTGAACCACTATCCAAATGTTCCTACCAGTGTTATAAATCTCCCTGTGTGTAATTAAGAGATTGGTTTTGAAATCTGAGCTACTTCTCACCACTTGCATAATGTCATGTGCTACTGTGAGGGCATGTGCTCCCCCACTCTCCTGGTACGGATACTGCCTAGCTCAGATGTCTGCAGGCGTGAAGTTACCTTTAATCAAGCGGTGTCTCTTGATAACTAGAGTAAAATTAGTGGGCTTGTTCAAAGAGGTAAGGGGAGGGGAATAGTCTTTCTTTTCTTCAGACGGAGGCTTGATCAATAGGAGCATTTCTGTGCTGAAGGACAGCGTTTGTGCTTGGTTTAAAACAGGGTGAGCAGGGGCCTCAGCTAAGCCCTGGTGCTCCTCCTCCTTCTGTGAGAGGAGAGGCTGATGTGGCAACTCAAAGCCTCATGAAGATCCCTATATAGTTTGGTTTGAGCTCTCCCAGCAGAGAAGGAACCCCTCCAGCCTGGTGGAGAGAGCACAGCCCCCGATCTCTGCCCCGTCCCTGTTGGTGCTGGTGCTGGAAGAGCGGTGGGAAGTCGCACCCTGGCTCTTCCAGGCTGGCTTTCCCACCGTGGTGGTGGGTTGTCACTAGAGGTGGGCTTGGTGGCTTTGGAAGAGCTGTCAGCACAATGTTAGCTACATGGCAGGGAAAGGTACGGTGTGCCATATGCAGAGCTGCAGGGGATGTGATGGATGCAGGTCTAAAATAAATAAACGTGCTTTCCCTTTCTCCACCAACTTCACAGCTTTAGAGTTATCCAAGGCCTGGTGTCTCTGTGAATCACCTCTGTTCACTCATCCTGTAGGGGTGAGCTGCTCTTAGTCTTCCAGAAACAGGATAGCCATGGAAAAATAGACTGGGATGTCTTCTGGTTTATGTACCAGACTTTCCTGTGTAATTACAGGATCGTTATTACTAGGGAAAGCAGAAAAGGCCTTGCCTTGACTCTCAGATCATAGGCTGGACTTGCAGAGGTGGCAGTTAAAATAAAAAATAGTAATCATTTGACTTGAAAACACAGCCTGTTTCATATGGAGGGAAACAAAACAAAACAAAAAACAAAACAAAAAAAAAACCAAGCCAACTGAAAAACAAATTACAGAGTTCCTCTAACGCTAACCACACTCTGGGGAGCTAAATATGTCTCCCTCAAACATTCAAAGCATCTAATTAGCAAAGCCAGGCAGTCACTAAGGAGACCACCAGCCATCTCCGAGCAAGACACATGCATCTTGCTGGCAGTGTTTGCAAGGTCACCCCTTTCCTATCTTTCCCGCTCCCCACCTCCAGACCCGACGTAGCGGGGAGCATCTGCCATCCATTTCCCCCTGCCAGGGAGTGACAGGAAAGGTTCACCAGGAAGATGAGAAGCGTGACTGATGGCAGCATAGCCTTGCTGAATTATTGCCTCTTGCGTGGGGAGCAGAGATTTGCTTTTGGGATGCTGGATTGTAAATCATCCATCTCTTTCTTTTAAAGGTGAACTGAAGAGCTTTGCATGCGGGAGGGAACTAACCAATTATTTCAGAGGGCAAGACAGTATCTGTAAGCTTTAAACACAGATACATTTACACATTGAAAATGAGGACTGAAAATCACTTCTTTATTTCTTCTCTACATGTTCAGTGGTTGCTTTCGTCTGGTCAACAGCAACCACTAAATTGGTGTTGGAAGGGGTTGCTGTATTTTGGTGCTGTTCTGTCCAAAGTACACGTGTTCCCTCCTGCTTTCTTGAGGTGCAGCTGTCCTGTAGTGAAGCTGCTGTTGGATCTCTTTGAGATGGGGTGAGTGACCACAAGGGGCTGGTCTTCACAACCCCAGTGTAGACCCATAGACCCCTTTTATCTGGAGTCATTGGGAGGTACTAGCAGGTTACATGCATACATAAATCCTGTTGCTGTGTTGTCAGAAAATGCACTTGTGAATATACATCTGCATCTCTGGCAAGACTTGGGCTAAAGAATAATATTTTTACTAAGATTTGCATGTTGGCTTACTGTGTGGAAATCTAGGCCTGTGTTAAGAGTAATTTCAAGGTAACTGGTGGTTAACATCAGGGAACATCTGTTTCTGTGGGTGTGAAAAATTCCAGGCAGTAAAAGGACTCTTCAGATATCTCAGCCCCAGTGCTGTGCCCCTCCATGTAGCCATCCAGCCTGGGTCTGGAGGCAGCAGGACAGGGATCCTCCTTGGTTTCAGTCTCGAGTCCTAGAAGAGAGCCCTGCAGGCACCCCAGACCAGCGGGGAGAGCACGAAATCCTGGCAGAGATGAGGAGTTTGCAGTGCAAGTGCTACAGCATCAAAATAGCATGAGCAAATTCAGGCAGCAAGTGAAAACCGCCTTTAAAAAATTAATAATGCATTTGAAAGGGAGTTTAGAAAGCCCAAGGCCTGGTGGTTGTGGTGGAGTTTGGCTGTGGCCCTCGTGTTAGCCTGCCCTTGGAGAACGCCGTGGGCAGTCTCTCCATGGTGTGCTTTGGTTTTTAATTTCCATTTGACACAAAGACATTTTCTGATCTCAAGGACAGCATCCCAGCACTGTGGTGCCTTCTGGCTGCTTACTTGTTGGCTCCATGCAGGGAAGGGTAGTGCTGCTGGCACTTCTGCCCAGGTTACAAATACTGATAGGACTTTCCATGGTTTGTACGAGGGCATGTGGGTCATGGTGACCACTGGGACATTGCTCAACCTAGGAGATGGCTCTGGGGAGAAGCAGCAGGATAAGGCAGACTGCGAGAGAGCAGAGAGGAGCAGGTGGGACATGGGGAACCAGAAGTTGTGCCCATGCAAGTCAGTGTTGCACTGTTGGCTTCACTGGGTCTGCAGCCACGGGGAGGGTGGCTGCCTTACAGTCTGCACAAGAGCAGCAACTTTGCATTTTGGTGGCACCTTTTAGCACCCCTTACAGATCGAACACCCTCTTTTGCAGATGAAACTGAGGCAAAGAGGTAGCTTTGTGAGGTTTGTGGGTGAAGTTCTGGGACCGGAGCAATGGCTATTGCCCTGGCCCAGGCCTGAGGTGTGGCGATGGGAGTTGGGTGGTGGAAGTGCTCTGGCGCGGCTGGGTCTCAGCTCCCTGGCTTGAGCATCTCCCTACCCATGCAGGTGCCCTTGCACTCAAGCTCTTTACAAACTCAGAGCCCAGTGCTCCCTCCTGTTTGACTTCTCCCTCCCGCAGGGGTGCCGCATGAACGTGGGCTGATATTTTCCTTTCCAAGGGATGGATTGCTCACTGCCATTTGGCATGGTCTGTCCTGGAGAATAGCATCCCCCCACGAGACTGCTTGGGCTTTATTGAAACACTGCCTGGCTCCGAGGCTCCCCCGGATCTTTCAGTCTCTTTTGTTTTTATTGCAGTAATAAATCTCCCAGGATCTCTCTAGTTGGAAGGGTGGGAGGGATGGAGAGGGGAGATTTCCCATCTAGTGCATTGCAGGCTTTTATTGACTGTCAGCAGGAGCAGTAAATCTGCAGCGGGAGGTGTGCCCGGCATCGGTGAGCAGAGCACTGAGCGCTGTTGCCTCCAGCAGCTGAGGCTGGATTGGAGATGCTCACTAGCACTGCGAGGGAGCTGTAAAGGCTCTGTCTTGCAGCTGCAGTCAATCTTGATGGTGGAATTGTAATAAAAACTTCTACCTTTGCTTTGCTTGACCCACTTGCCAGTTCATGCCATATGTAAGCTTCCCTTGCAAACCTTGCCTCTGTAAATAATCCATATTCTTCAGGGCTTTCCAACTGCGTGATCTGGAGGTCACTCTGGGACTTGCCAGCCTGATGTGTGGGTCTACCAGTCCTGTTGCTCCTGTTGCAGAGCTGGGGATCCAGCCTGGTCCCTGCAGGACCAGTGTTGCTCCGGATCCACTAGCAGTGCTCAGCTTTGATACAGAGCTGGACGTACATCCTTGGTGCGGCTGAGCAAGACAGGTCATCTGCTTCTCCAGGGCCAGGGGCAGTGCGTCTTTGCAGATCTGTAGCAACCTGGGACTGATATAAATGTGACAGAAGAAAAACCAAACCCTGAAACATTCTGGCCAGCACCAATGCAACGTGCAGATGCCTGGCTTCTGGGATGTTTCCAGCTAGCCGCTTCATTTTAGCCAATATTTTTCATCTCCAGCACACCTCTAAGCCCGAACTATCTTTGTTTTTAGGCTTACTCATATTTTGCTGTTGCAGATTTCCCTGCGTTTCTCACAAGCAGCGTGTGTGGGCAGTGGGACCGGTGCATGACATGTTCCTGTGCAGCCCAGCGGGGCTGGTACCAGGAGCCCCCACACTGCAGCTGGGGCAGCGTGTGGCAGCATTTAATTGAGGTGCCAGAGCTGCTGGGATGGCGATGAAATCCCAGATCTTGTCCTGTTTCAGGGAGCACATTTAAACACCAGAACAGATAGCCTGCAGGGCTTATACAATCTCTGTTGTTGCAGGATTTAAACAATAGATTGGAAAACTGTCAAGAATGGCAAATGTGAACTAAAAATCATAAATAAAATAATAAATAAGCTCTGGATGTAGGCATCAACAGTCCTTCCCAGGAACCTTCAGAGAGACCATACTGTATGGTTTTGTAGTATACAATAAGTATACAATACCCCCCCAAACACTGTAAATAGTATTTGAAAAACTTATGCATAGTTTTTCCCACAGAAGCTGTTAGGCGGTATATCTACCAGGGTTCTTTGTGCTTATTTGCCCTCTTCATCACACTTAAATGCACGTCTGCCGTGTAACATTTGCATTTCTTAACTTTAGCATACACATGCTTAACTGCACACCCCTCTGATTTTTCTTTCAGAGATGCTTTCTCAGACTCCTCAGTAAGAGTATGACGTGGGATGTGTGTCACCTGGATTCCTCTAGCCTGGGAAGAATGACAATGTCTTTTATGTTTCCCTTGGCACAGCAGAACTGTGTCAACAAGCTGAAATCCAGGGATCCTTACAGCCAGCAACATCCTGCTGCTAGGGTAAGACTAGAGAGCCGTCCTCAGTTGCTGGTAATTCATAAAACCTCTAGCCTGCACTCCAGGTCAAACAGATGCAGAGGTCTGCCTCTTTCTTGGATTTCTGAATGATGTCACTTTTTTACTCCTGTTAGTCCAGCAAGTTAGATAAGATTTTTTTTTTTTTCCTGTGAATTCTTCCCTGCTCTGTTTTAAAGGGAAAGCAAATCTCAGCTCAGCATGACTGCAGTGGTCATCACTAGTGGCCCCTCTAGCAATGACAACCACTTCTTCCTCTGGTGTCACTCAAATGAGCAGTAGAAGCAGGATGTTACTCTAGCAAAGGGACTCTACAGCATTAAGCTGGAATGCCCAGCTTTTATAACTTGTGACATGAAGGTATTGATGTAGTTTGTATCTCATCCTTCCAGCTTTAATTCCCCTCAATAACTACCTTAACGAACCCTTCAGAATATGGCTCTGCAGCCATAATGAAGCATCCTTGCAGTCTGGACCCCCCATCCTTGGACAGGAGAGACCCACACAGAGACCTGTGTCCTCTTTCTTGTTCTGGACCATGAGGCCTGTTTGCAGTCTCCACACCTAGAAGGGATGTTCCTGTCCATCTTGTGAAACTTGGATACTTATACTAATTCAGCTAGAAGCAAGAGTATCTTTTCACATTAGATTTCAGCACACTGTCTGTGGTCCGGGCCAGGATCTAGCAGTTTGTTGGCAAGAGAAAAAGAAAAGAAATAGGGGGGAAATATTAAAAAAAATAAATAAATAGAAAAAGATTTTTAACGATGTTCTAAAACTGGTGATGCTACAAAAATGGACATGGATCTCAGCTCTGTGAAATCAGTTCTCACATCCTTAATTCATAGCCTGTCTCACCTGAACAGTGGGGCCAAATGTCTTGGCAGGGGAGGTGATTGAAAGCATCTCAGCTACAGTGCACACAGTGTAGTGCCCTAGCATTTTGAGGTCAAGTCGGGTAAGCAAAGGATTTTTTCTTCTCCTAGCTAGCCAGCTCTCAAATTAGCCTTGCTGCTCATCCTCTGTTGGCTCTGGTATTTATGGAGGAGAATACCACTGCTCTGCTATGGTAGTTTACCATCAACGGTCCCCCTTATTGCCTGCTTTTACTTGGAAGAGATTTCTCATTTCCCTGGCACCAGCCTGCCTTCCAACAACTGCAGCCAATGCAGTAGGCTGTCTTGCGGGAGAGGGCAGACAGGCAAGGAGAAGGCTCTTGGTGAATTCCCCATGGAGGAAAAACTCAGTTTGTGGAGTGTTGCAAGGATGGCCAACAGTCTACGAAGGGCTAGAGGTGATACCCTTGAAGAAAGAGAATCTTCCGTTTACTGTCCCGAGCTAAACAATGACTTGCTTGTACAGCTGAGAAACATGGGAGTAACATGATCTAAAAAATGTACCATGCAACAACATCTCAGCCTAAGGCAGAGCCACTTGCATCTGTGTCACTTCTGACAGATGTTTTTCCAGCCTGTTCTTAAACCTCACCAATGCAGAGACATCTACAGTGTCCCTAGGCAATCTCTTGTAGTACTTTACTATCCTTACCCCTTAGAAAGATGATCCTAATTTAAGATAAATTGGCTTTGCTCCAACTCCAGCCTCATGTTGTTTGTTCTGTCCACTGGGGACATGGAAAATACATTTTTCCCAGAACCATTCTTCCCTTGGTTCTTCCTGAAAAAGCTTTTTATATCCTTGAATGCTATGCCTGAAAGTTGCAGTTCCCCTCCTGTGTTCACCTATTCTATTGGGTAATCCCAGTTCCTTTAATCTTTCCTCAAGCAAACCAGCCTTCCTCACCCTCCATTTGTTCTCTTTGCTCTTCTGTGGACTTTTTCCATTTGGTCCATGCAGCACCCTGGGTTGGTCCCTGCACTGCAGCTGAGGCCTTTTTGAAGCTAGGTGGTGTGAAGAGGTGGATTTGGTCCCAGAACAGCTGGTCTGTGCCTGTCTCTGCCCCATGCTCTAGGTCCTGGCATCCCATGCTGGTCCAGGCACTGCAGTAGATAATTCTTTCCAACCCTTACCTTATTCTTTACCCCTTATCCTTACCCCTTCCTCTCAGCTTTGTGCCACTGTAAGTCCTTCTTGTCCTCTCTTCTGGCCTCACGATGCTCTCCAAGACATCTGCTTTCCTGCATCTGCCAGGGTGCACTGGCTGCTGAGCACAAACCCTCAGGCCTAAGGACCATTCATGTCACACATACACTGCCTGTGAGAAGGTGACCATTTATCATACTTTATAATGTGCACTCTATTATGAAGCTGTTGAAGATCCGTCTGCCCTGATAGACCTGAATTCAGTCTGAACTGGCTGCTGCAAATGACCCCTAAGCGTTCTTCCTCCTGTTGCATCTGAGTTGTCTTTGCCATACCTCTGGCTGTAGGAGGAAGAACTTCCCTAATGATTGTCGAGCTCTCTAAATTTATTGCGGAACCGTGAAGTCTGTAACAGGCTGAAAATATCATTTTACCTACTCAGATAATATTTTGAAATATATTACTGGTCTGGGATGGACATCTTAATCCTATTTTTGGAAGATCATTTGGCTAATTAGCATATCTCTGGGTGTGTCTGAAGGCGCATTGAATTCCTACCAAGCCTTGGTTTGAAGATGGGGTGAGGAGGGAGGGATGTTCTTTCCTGAGGGGAGGTGGAGGGAGAAACTATCAAGCAGGACATGCCCTCTCCCACTGTAACGTGCACTATTTTAGCACTTGGTTCCCCTACAGACCCAGTAGACGTCTGGACTTCAGCTCTACCCCACCTCAGGGCTGGGATTTGCTCGTTCATAAGGCACTTCTCCTCAGCTGCAAATGGCAAGGGTGACAAAGACAATGTGGTGCCCTTGCCTCCTGGTGTTTGCAGAGCCTCTCCTTGCTGTGGGATCTCTTCCATCCATATATGATGGACTCATGCCTGAGTCAGCAATCCATGAAATCAAAGGAGTCTGTTCCTATGCCAGTGGCACTCCATAGAGGGTGGGTGCATGTGAGGCCAGGCCACCATCACCTATCTTCTTTTTCCCTTGCTTGCCTCCCAGTGTAACGTAAGCCCAGACAAGTGTGACACTCCCTTCAGGGAACAGCACAAGAACCCCCTAAATTCTCCCAGCTCTCACCCTTTCTTACTTCCGACTCCCATTTTCACTCTGACTCTCTGTCTTACCCTTGCTCCTCTGTATCTATGAAACTAACTCTATATCTTATGTAACTAACCAGTGCCAAAAATCCTCTGAGCTGCGAAGTGTCACTGCTGGGGTGGGCAAGAGACATTTGAACAGCACCCCGGAAATCCTGCAAGGAAAGGAGCAGGAGTTTAGTCTTTTCTCCTTTGGTCACACAGTGAGGTGGTGGGGCTGGGTGTTTCTTGAAGGAGTCTCTGCTGGTGCCTGGTCTGGCTCTGGTACTGTGCAGCATTAATAATCAGATGGATGAAGAGACAGGACAGTTGGGAAGAGACTGGAGAGAGTGTAGGGGCTGTTGGGAGAGGAGCTGGGGGGAACACGTTTTCTTTCTCAGACCGAATGGGTTAGATTGGCCCATGGATCTTCCTGGTGTCTGGAGATAACCTGAGGAAATAGAATAGTGAAAAGGATGGGGAGGGGGGATTAGGTGGACATGGGCAGATAACGGCATCGAGGTAGCAAAGTACTGCCAGATGGGGCTGCAGCAGAGCGAGTTGGAGCTGCTTCTCCAGTGCACAAGGCCTTTTGCCCCCATTTGTGAACAACATTTGTAAGAACTAGACATTTCTCTGAATAAGAATTGCATCAGCAGTTGCACAAATGAGGATGGAAGGAGTCTGCAGGCTTCAAGATATGAGCTGAATGCTGGTCAGGGCCAGGAAAAAGCAAAGACTTTAGAGACCTCTAACACAGGTAGGCATGCTGCAGGCACCATGTCCAAACCAACTGGAGTTGTTGACTGCTGGAATGTAGAGGTGGATCAGACAGGTCACCTTCTCGATGTGGCAGACGCCAGTTATTCTGTCATGGGAGGTAGGTAAGGACAGGGCCAATCCCACACTTTCTGGGAAGTAAGAAATCCCAGCTGGCTTTTCCTCTTGGGAAAGCAGGCACAGCTGGTGGTGGCAACGGCAGAAGCAGAGGTAGAGTGGATGCCTGGGATGCCTTCTCTCTCTGCCCTTTTGAAGATCTCGTGAGGCACTTCTAGGGGACATTACCTTGACAGCAAATCTCAGAGATCTCAAAATTGTTTCCACCCTCTGAGACATAGCAAAATGCACAAAGCGTCATTGTGGCTATTTACAGGACTGCTTCCATGAGTATATTCTAAAACGTCACTCTTGGAGATTGGTTTAATGTTTGCTTTACACAACATTTTTAGCATTACTTATTTTTAACTGCATATCTTTGTTATGCTCAGCATGTCTATCACCTCTTTGAAGCTTGCTCTTTTTCCTGGGATGTCATAGTCATTTACTGTATGTGAGATGGACCCTAAGCTGGCCATCAGCTATCAGTCTGCCTACGTAAGGGGGCTGTGTAGGAACCATCAACTTAAAGATGAAAATTCCCCAAGACTGCAGGCAACCCTCGGAATTACCCGGGCCCTGGAAACTGTTCTGAAAATATTCAGCTTGTCCTAGTTATGGTGGTGAGCTCTTACATGGTGAATGCCTGAAGTTCAAAGGAGATGACAACGCCCCTTGTATAGCAGTTGTGATGGCACCAGTCAGACCAGGACAGAGATCCTGTAATGGATCTGTAATTATTCGGTCCCCAGCACATCAGTGGTGAGGAATAGTCCCTGCTTTTCTCTCCCCGGTTCCCTCATCAGGTCCAGCACAGACCATGCATTTCTGAGTTTTGGATGCATCCACTTCCAGCTGTTCTGTGCAAAAGAAGGACACTGATGCCATTCAAACATTTCAGTGGCTCCTAGCCAGGAGCAAACTCTGCATGAGCCTGAGCCCAGGGGATGCTCTTTTCTCCCTCGGGAAGTCAGGCTTGGGTCACAAAAATTCGGTGACGCCATTCAGGTGTACGCATTGCTCCCAGCCTGCTGCTGCAAAACTGATAGCTTCCCTACCTCCTGGAAGCGTCTTAATCACAACACAAATACCATACATGGTACTTAGGCCACCAACACTGTGGAGAATGCAATGGAAAAGGAATTTCAGTCCCTGGTAGGAAGCTGTACAGCTAGACATGGCCTTTTTAGTTTTAATCTTTTAGGTAGCTTGAAATTGAACCTTTCATTCCTCCCCAAAATATCTCCACTGGCTGTTGAGCTCCCTCCCCCTCCCACAGACTCTGCTTTTTTTTGTGTAGAGTGTTTTTTGTACCGAGACATCTCCTGTGCCTGCTTTCCTCAATGGACACTGATGTGACATGCAGAGCTGAGCTGTCAGAGCTCTGGGGTGTTTTTTTCTCCTCCCTGTGATGAGCTGTGACACTGCAGCTTCCCAGCTCCACAGGCCACTTCTCAACGCTTTTGTTAACATTTCATTGTGAATGCAGCAGGGGCCCGGGAGCAACACGCGGTGGCTCGAGGTGTGCCCAGGTCAGGGGGGAATTTGAAAGATGGCATTTTTCAGCTTTACGTGAAGAATCAGTAAGGTAGCGTTGCAGAATATTCCTGTTCCCTTCTGCTCTTTCTTCACAGTTCTGGATTTTTTCCCGTTATTCTAGATCATCCCAGCCATTATCTTTTTCCCTCTGCTCCTCTTCTGTCTGGCTCAGGGGAGCATTTTGTGGGTGGATCATGGCCTCTTTGGGGCAAATTCACATCCCTTGGTGATGCAAATGAGGAACCACATTACTGGAGATGGTAGTGCAGAGCAGCAGAAATGAAATAATCCCTGCAGACTTATTTCCACGGAATAAAACAACACTGGATATGAGGAGGGAGCCGAAGAGGCACAGGTGGAGCTTCTTTGTTAAATCTTGCTCAACCGCAATTGCAAGAAATGGACGCTCACCTGTGCTGGGCAGCAGGGAGGCGAGACCTCCCCTCCAGCCTGCCTGCGGAGCAGAGCACGGGCTGGGGGAGCCGGCAGCTACCTGGTCCTGCTGAGAGAGAGCGGGTGGAAAAGAGGTGAAATTGTGGGCCTCTGGAGCTACAGGAGACATCTCCTTGTGGGCTCCCCAGCCAGCCCCCCCTGGGGCATCCCTGCAAGTGTCACCTGCAGGAAGCCAGGGGGTGAGGGAGGAGATGTGAGGTTGTTTCCAGGGCACCCTTCCCAGGCTTGCCTTTAGGGCTGCTGCTGAGTCGTTATACTAACGGGGTGCTTGAGTGGCCTTGGCCACACGTGGATTTTGCTCCGCATCAAGGATGGGGCAATTTATGCTCTGTACGTACCATTCTGCAGACCATCCCCAGAGTCTTTTGTGGAGTGGCTGGTATGTACCAGCACTGTTGGTCCAGCAGGCAAAATTTGTAATCTCACAGGCAAGACAGATAATTAGAGACGAGGTGAGGTCTGGAGGGGAGGTATTGAGCCTATTGGTCCCCAGGGCTGGAGAAGCAGTGAGCGGCGGGCAGCATCGCATTTTGCTCTCCCCATGAGACACAGCTTCTGCATTTCTATTTCCTTGGGCTGGAGGCAAGGTCAGAAGGTGTTGGCAGCACCCTGGTCAGTGGGAGGCATGGGAAGTGTGGTCCTTGGGAAGCCCAGGTGCCCAGCGAGTGGTGGTGGGGAGGGACGCTTTGTGCTTGTCACAGCTTTGGCAGGGCAGGAGGGAAAGGGGTGCGGGGCCAGGGGTGCAAGCAGATGGAGGAGCTGCCTGGGGTGGTGGCTCCCCCTGTGCTGCCTTGGCCTGGTCCCAGAGAAAAGAAACTTTTTTTTTTTTTTTTGGTAGAAGGAAGGCTGACATTCCTACATCTTCCAAAAACCTATTCATCTCATCCGTGTTCCAGATGCTGTAATATTGAACAAGTGTTGCAAAATATCAGTTCTCATCTAGCAGATGCCTGGGCAGGGAGACTAACTGGAAATCCTCAAAGAGATTACCCTGATCGCCTCACAAACAGTGGAGCATGGAATAAAATAACTTACTTTAAATATTAATGCTAATTTAACATTAATTTTGACTTTGTTGCTGATGGGAGGTGCTGCTGCGACATTCCCAACAAGCTGAAATCTTCTTAGACTTTCCAGTCTTACAACACTGAGATGGAAAAGACGGAGCAGATGCTTTGCTCTGCTCTTGTGCAAGCTGGTAGAAGGTCTGTGGTTCATTAGGCTGTTAGCCCATTTTGGTGACTCTTTGAATAAAATGGAAAAGCTTTTGGGAAAAAAAAAAAAGACCTTCTAGTGGTGGCTGTTTTTTTCCAGGTTAGAAAAAAAATGCAAAAATGCTGTAGGCATTCCAGAGGGAAGATTTTTATTTGTTGGTACAGCACTTGAGAGTTTTCTTCAGGTCCAGGTTTCCAGAGTAGGTAAAAGCATCTGTTGGCAAAACAAGCCATAAAGAGCAGAGCTGGATTCATTTTCCACAGCAGCAGTGGTAACAGTAGACATACACAGATACTAGGGTGCTTGAAGATCTTCAAAGACCTGGATACTTGGCCTTGTACTGCTATAATTATGTTGAAAATATTGCTGAATTTGGAAAACATAATCTATAAATTAGATTTGTTGCTGCAGACCCATTGCCAGCTATGGGACTTGTGCTGTCTCTGCAGAAGTCAGGGCTAACTTTGGCTTTAGCCTCAGTGCTCCTTGGACTGAGCTTGCTCTGTGAGCACTTTGAGACTTTCTCGTGGGTGTTTGTTGATAAAGCAGGACTGCAGTGCTGTGGCCAGATTTTGGGAAGGGCCAGCCCTTCTGCTCTGCGCTGGTGCGCACTGGTGGGGCCCATTACTAGTTTTGCTGGGCCACTGCAGGGTCGAGTTGGCCAAACTCTGTGCAGGTTTTCCCAGCAGCAGAGCAGAGACACGCTCAGGTCTTGGCTGAAGAGCATCGGTAGATAGGTATGTGAAAGTGCACAAGAGCCTGTCCACGCTGTTGTAATAAATCATAGCATTTGTGTATCCAGTATGAGAATTTCACTTAGAAATATTTTCCCCATGCCTCTGTACCCTAACTGTGCTAGAAATTCAACCAGGTATGCAGTTATGTGAAAGTATTATGCAATGAGTGCTTTAGAAAAGCACAGCGCTCTCTGTTTTGCAGCAGTTGAGAGATTTTTTCCAAAGCATTTAGCAGCAGAGCTGCTACAGCCATGCCAGCAACTGTGGCTGTGCAGTTCCTGCATCTCTTCTGCACACACCAACCTCAGCTGGACACTGAATATGCTATATGAACCTTTTTGTCCAAATTCAGGGAAATTTGTGGATTTGCTGGTTGAAATACAGCCAAACCCTTACTTATTGGGGTATTTCCTCAGCAGCATAGAAATGTCAGGTTACTATCTTTGCGTCTTGGCTATGTGGGGAAAGAAGGCGATACAGCCCCTACCTCCCTTGAGCTTTGGGTGAACGTGTATATGCATGTACTTAGGGATTCTTTTTTCCTGTGCTGTTTATCTCAAAGGTTTATTTCAACTGATACACTTTAAATGGCAGGTCTGTAAAATTGTGCATTGTGGACAAAAAGGTGGCTATACAGCCTTTGGGAATGAGACCCCACCCTTGCTGTCATGAAGGGTGAAGGCAGAGCTGAGTGTAAGTGATACGTGCAGAGCACTAAGAGCTGGCTTTCAAAATGAGATACTTCAGATTGTTCAGTGAAAATAATGAAAAGCCAAAGAAAAACAGAAGGTGACTGCAAGGGGTTTCTTTTCCGTGCTCAGCCAAACCAAGCCTTGGGTTTTTAAGCTTGGGGCTCTTAGAAACGCTTAGAGAATAACCTTTCCTCCCTCAACCCAGCTATCATGCTTCTGGGATGAGTGCTGATGACCCTGTTCTGCTTTGTCAGGGATGAATCATGCCTGTGCATATGTCACGCTGCAAGAAACAGCAAAGGAGGAAAGGAAGGAAAGGTCTCTCTGCTGCAGGAGGGCTTCCCCACATTGTTGTTCCTGGTCCCTCCTTCTTTCCCTTCAAAAACAAACAAACAAAAGAACCTGCTGCAGGTCTTCTTTGTCTGGACACAGCATCTTGGGTAAAAGCAACATGGTGCAATGCCTCTTCAAAGGAAATCATATCTCCCATTATTCATGAGTCACAAGAGTTAAGGAGATTAGCTGTTTCAGTGGATTAGTAAGGGGCTGCAAGATCTGTTCATCTCAGTGTAGCTAGCTGTCTTGTGAGTGGATGTGTGGAGCATCTAAAAATAATTCAATTATTTGTGCAAAATATCTGTCAGGCTGGTTTTCCTCAGGCAGACGTTCGCTCCCACAGCACAGCTCTCACAGTGCAAGGTCCCACCTGAGGAGAGATGGGAACAGATCCTGGCTGATGGACGTAGAGCACCGAGCTACCAGCTCCCCACTCCTCCTTCTCCCAAGCCATCCAGACTCTGGCCCCAACACCATTTTAAGGGGTGGGTTTCCCTTTTCCCCAGACCTCGGCCACCCCATTGTTGTCTGTCCCCTGATGCCGATGGCATGAAGTGGATGTGGTGCCTGGGCAGGGCCACCACAGGCAGCCCCTCCAGTGGGGTCTGTTGCTGCCCCAGCACCGGCAGGGTCCCCTGGGGACAAGGCGGGCGAGCTGGTGAGGACAGGGTCTCCCCGCTTACGGAGGTGCCTCCTCTCCGCTCACTGCTGGGGATGTTTGTCGTTAGGAATAACTGAGTGCCCAGACACCCAGTATTAGTCTTCTCCAGCACCAGTGCAATAAAAATCAGTGGCCCTGGGCGGCATGAAATGAACTTCGGAGGCGTATTGAAGCCTTGGCTGTAGATTCTCCACCTGTTTCAATATATGAAAAATAATAAAACTTTTATAGATCCCTAAGGCATCTCTGAGGCATGGGAGAACATTTCAGCATTTTGTGCTGGAGTTACTCCTGCCCATGCGTGGCTGCCTGAGCTAGAGGTCCCTGGGGTGTCCGGTCAGAATTAAAGCTGCTCCATGCTGAGGAGTAGCATGGGGAGGGGAGCAGTGGCTAGGGAAAGGGGTGGAAAAGCAGGATCTTGGATTCTTTCCCATTTTTTTCCACTGAGCTCCTGAGCATGCTGGCAGGTCACTTACCTCACTGTGTCTCATTTTTGCTGTTTGTAAAATGGGAACACGTTTCACCTCATAGGGCTGTTACGAAGCTTAATTAAGATTTGCAAAGTGCTTTGGTGCTGTATAAATGCCAGTCACTTTAATTAATAAAATGAAATGGCTGTGCACTCTTGGCTTCTTTGTTTACCTGGGTGTGAGCAAGAAGCAGCTAGCATGATGATGTGCAGCAGGGCTGATATTTTACGCAGCTGTGTTTTCTGAATGTCCTGTTTTCCTGAAGGCATCTTGGGATGCCTTACTGACCAGTTAGACTAGCCTGCTCCCAAACTGGACATCACCCTTGGAAAGCAGGGATGAGTCCTATCAAGCCTAAGCCATGAGGACTGCCTGCAGTGTAGATCAGGCAGGGAGCAGGGCAAGAGCCTTAGCTGAAATGTGGTTCCCTGATGAAGAGGGGCCCTGCTGCAGCTCTGGAGGACAGCTCTTTGGGGGAGGCTCCACTGAGGATGCCGCTAGCTTGCTCCATCACAGCAGGTCTCATCGGCTGTCCTGGAGTGCAGGCAGATGGGGCAGCACGCCCAGGCCCTGAGCAGTGGGTTATGAAAACAACCAAAGCGGCCCGTGGAGAAGGCTTTTCTTTCCCTTTTGAAAGTTTTCCATGACCATATTCAAGGAAGGATTTTACCAGCCATGTCATCTGCATCTTTATAGAAAAGGCTTATTTCACATTCATGAGAGCTAAAAATGTCCAGGAGGGAGAAGCTAACAAGAGGCTTGTTTAAGGGATTTTTTTTTTTGCAGTCTTCCAGGTGCCAAGTGCTCCAGAGAGCATTCTCAGTTCTGTCTCTCACTGCCTGGCCCAGGTCTCCAGCAGTCGCTGTGTCCAGTGCCACATGAGCCAGAGCTGTTTTGCGCTGCAGTGACGCGATGTTGTCACACGCTGATGCAACATGAGCAACCCAGAGACCAGCAGCTCTGCATATCTGGCTGGTCTGGGTCCAGATTCAAGCATCTGGGCTCTGAAGTAAGGAATCAATACATGAGATCTGCTGTCCCATGAGTTTTCAGTGGGGTTGCCTCTGCATCTAGAGAAGGCACCTTGGCTATCTCTGAAGGCACTCTGCTCTCTGGGTGACTGAGGACAGGTTTTTCAAAGTGGAGCCATTTTCTCCCAGCGTCTGCCCGCTTCTCAAGCAAAAGGAGACCATCAGGATAAAGGACACGCTTTAGTCCTCTGTTTCTCACAGCACAAAACCTTTTTGTCTCTTTCAAATTAGAAGCATCTGCACAGGAGGAGACATGGTTTGGCTATCTGTGATCTTTTTAAAAGCTCCCAAATGAACAACAGTAGGAGGGAGGAAGAATCTGCAAGAGTGCTGTCTGTTCCTGGGCAGGTATCCCGGATGAAGGGTGGTAGAAGGAGTTCTCTGAGAGCCCTTTCTCGGCATTAGTAATAACCCAGCTTTGCCCAAACTCTTGTCTTATGTAGATATTGGAGACAAGGCTTCCTCTTCTCTTTCTTTATTTTTCATTTGTTTGTGGAATTAAATGCTGTTCCCCTTATGAGGTATAGCTCCTTTTCTGTGGTGCTGCCCAGCACGGGCTCAGAGCTGCCTCTCCTTTACAACGAGAAGTGTTGAGCAGCATTGGAGCCCCATGTGTACGGTGGTACCAAGCTGCTGTCTTTCAGCCTGTCCTTCTGACTAACTTCAGCATGGATGGGCCTATACCATGAACACCTCACAGACTCTTTCATGTTTCTCTCCTGCTGTTGGCTTCAATCCTCACAACTTAGGCCAAACAGGCAGTTTTCTGAATATGCATTTCCCACCACCCTGTCCAAGGCCAGGCTTGTTGAGGCTACCTGGCTTGCTGGATCCATCTCCCTTTTGACTCTTCCTCCCTTCCTTTCTTCTTCACCCTGGCCTCCTGGGCACAACAAGGAGGAAGGAAGGTGTTCTCCCAAATGTCCATCCCTCCCTGGGGCTGAGCCCCCCATCCTTCCCCCACCACTGCACGGTACTGCAGCCAAAGGCACTGCAGGTTAGCACACCAGCACATCCTCTCCTGGAGGAAACAGCGTGGGCAGGCAGGAGATCCTGCGCCTCCTGGTGAGGATGATGTTTAAGCATGTAGGTATCGGTATTGGTACACTCTGTTAGCATGTGTAACTGTGTGTTTCTCCACACCTATCATTTGTACTATAGAGAAGCGCTACCCATTATCTGGAAGTCTGCACCACAGGGCTGAGTAGGCGTGTGTGTAGACGACTGCTTTTTTGAGCTGCCAAAGGTTCGTACGTGCAGCGCGCTGGGGTGCTCGTACTTGAACACCACGTGCATCTCTCTCCCTCTTTTCCCACCCAACGCTCTAGGCAGGACATGGGAGTTTGCTAGGTGATTTCTCAGCACTCACCTCTGTGCTGGACTAAAACTAACCTTTGACATCTAATTATCGCTCCGTGGTTCAGGCTTCTAAGCAGAAATCGGTATCATCTTTCTGCCCTTGCAGAATGTGAATAACTCAAGTCACAGGCAACAGTGAAGGATCAGGGTGCTCGTGGACTCTCGTATTGCTTCTTATTCATCTCTGTGTGACTCTGATGTTACATCACAGCTTAATATGTTGTCCTGAATGTAATGTGTTAGCATACTAGCAAATACCAGAGAGAGTCACAGGATCATATTAAACTCCCTGCCACTGACAGATTTGATTTCAGATGTGAATTTACAGCAGGGGATGGATATTTAGAGTCTAATTGTGAATTCAATGTGAATTTCCAAAGTATAGTCTGTATCTTTAAATCCTGATAGTACTGCATTCAGAAATATGTTAATTTTTTTGTTTTATATAGCCATTTCCACTAAAAGTGATCATAATATGCTGTTATTTAAATTTAAAAGGGTGATTAACAGTCAGATTTGGCACAGCTAGCCCTTAAACAGGTTATTGCTTTTTGCAGATTTAGATGCCAATGTTAGATTAGCCTTGTAGCTTCTTTGTATATCAAGGAACAATTTTTAACCAATTATGTTGTTTCTTTAAACATATGTAAGCCGAGGATCTACTTAGTGTCTCTAACATGGTTTGCACCAGTTTAAGGCTATCAGATTTTAACCCCACTTCAATTAACGCACTACAATTTCTTGTATGGACTAAGTCAATAAGAATAAAAACGAACTACTTGTTTGGCTGTCTGTGGGCTTCGCTTTGTAACTCAGAAGTAGTATCTGTAATTCTGTGGCAAGTATTTCCTTGAATAAATATTATGAGATTCTCAACATCTCCTGTGCAAAGTGCAAAGGAATGTACTTTCCTGGTGGCATCTCTGTCGGTGAGAAGGTGAATGGCCAATACAGGACACTTTCTGGCTGCCAGCCTGGAGAGGAGGTGAAACCACAGGAGTGTTTCCAGGGGTTTAACTCATTTTAGAGGCATCCAGGCTTTGTAGAGGAAGTCAAAAGAGGTAGGCAAAAAGCCACGCCACCATCATCAGTGATGAAGCAGAGTTCAGCCCACCTTCTCTCAGAAATAACTTATTTCCCATGAAGTGCCAGCATCCTCATTAGAGGACCAGTGAAGTGTGGCAGCTCAGCTGTGATGGAAATGCAGTAGAGGCCTCATTATTGTGAGACAAGCTGGTACCATGCAAAGAAAATACAGAAGTGTTGGGTTTGGTCCTCACTGGGTAGTGCTGCTCAGGCTGAAAGGAGCCACTGGCTATGGCTAGTCACAGCTGTCATAAAGGCATGGGACATGCTCCTGACTGCAGAACAAAGGCAGTGAGCCCTGAAGGTTACTCAAAGGATTTGATTAAAAGCATGGCCAGAATCTGAGTGTTTAAATGAGTTCAGACCTCTTCAGAGAGGCTGAGACTGGAACTCCACTTCAAGAGGCCTGGCATTGGCAGTATGATGCTGAACATGACATGCACACTGTGAAAACAGCACTAGTCTACTTAGCCTTTTTACTGTCCAGAAGTGGAAAGGCAAATAGCAGCGAAAAGTTAAAAAGCTAAAGAAACTCCTTTGAAATCTCAGGAGTGGGGTTCAGTTCAGATGCTAGCAACAAAAATTCAGAGTCTTTCTTTCTTGCTACAATAACTCTTTACTCCCAGGAGCATTGGCTGAGAAACTCAAAGACAAAAACAAAAACACCACCACCACCACCAAAAAAACATTCATCCAGCGACCGGTTTCAACTTCTCAGAAGTATTGTGTGACCATCCCACCGTCATCTGGTCAGACCTGCAGGGTCCTGTGAGCAGAAGGAAGGGCTGCTCATCTCCGCTCTGCACGTCCTGTGGCCAAATCGAGCAATTGTGACTGCTGTGCTGGCCGCATTAGAGGACCTGGCCCGTTGTAGGGCACTTCTTTGCTGAAGCTGGGGTGCCCTGCCTTCCTCACAAAGCCAAGAGCAGCAAGGCTCTGGGAATGCGAGTATTTCCACGATGCAGAAGTTGCCGGGCTGCTGACTCACTGTGCATGCCAGAGGCACTGCTCTGCAATCCTGAGCATGGAGGGGGAGGGAAAACGAGCCACTGCGAAGATTGGTGGAGAGATAAGGTCACCTAGTGCCTCCAGTCACCAAATCAAAGTAACTGGGATTTTCAGTGTGTCGTTGGAGAAGAAAGAAACAAAACCCTTTACATATTACCCACAGAGAGATCATGGGCTTAGCAGCCCTGGCTTCATTCCGATGCATGGTTTAAAACTACATGTATCAGGAAGGAGACTGACAAATTACTTGGCGTTTAGCTGGCCTGTTTTGATATGCTGAGGGTGGCATCAAGTGAGATTTGCCTACCATAGGTTGCGCTCAGGTGTATGTGAGGTGTGTGGCACAGCATCCTGGAATATCTCTGCTCTGTTAGGCATAGGTGTCCTCCATTCCAGTAACAGCCATCTTCAACTCTAATCCCATGCTCAGAATCAATAATACTTTGTTGTGATCCTTGTTAATTCTCCCCAGGCTGGAGCTGTAAATGCCGAGGCACTGGGACATCTCCGCCAGGCACAGCTTGTGCCGGGCGGTGGAGTGACTTCTCACAGGAGCAAGGGACATCCACAGACATCACCGCCTCCCTCTCTAAATGCAAGGTACCTTTCTGCAACGTGCTGCGGCTAACGTACCCACACAGCAGCGAGTACCTTGAAAAAGGGAAAACGCTAAACCCTACCGAGACAAAACTCTGTGCTGCACACAGAGCCTTCTGCGTACAGAGCCTGCGGGGAGGATGAGTGATAACAAAGCACACGTGACAAGCGTTAGTCACGTTGCTTAATGAGCAGCTAGAAGGCACTCGGAGACTTCAGACCCTGGATAGATGAAGGCTGTTCATGTGGGTTTTCTGGCCCTGAAGTTAAAGAAACACAGGAGACCTTGTTCTTACAAGATTTCAGGTCAGGTTTTTCTATCAGAGATATGCATCTATTCAAGATAACCATGTAAGGGAGATCTTCAAAGGAAGCTGAAAATGAAGTGGGTTTGGGAATTCTTTTGCCTTTGAAAATCATCCACCAGGATGGCAACAGGGGACTTCCCTGGGCTGAAACTCTTGACATTTTTAACTTGCCCATCATCTTCCTCTCCTCTTCCAGCCTCTCAGTTCTTGACCTCATTCTGTCCCTGAGGCAAATACAATACCAGGGCTAATTATCCAAAAAGGAAATATTAGCATACGTCATAGGAAGAGTATGTGGTGAAAGTCTTTTCAGTGCAGTGGGCACAACCGCCTTGTTAGGCCACCCTGCCCAACATGATGTTTGTGCTGTTTACTTAACTTCTTTACAGATCCTTTCATAGATCAGTTGCAGTGCTCTTGCATGGTTTGTAGTGCTCTGCCTGGCATTTTCATGGCTCCCTTTACACATTTCAAATCAGCCATCAAAAGGAGCTGCAGGAGAGCCCGGTGCCCAGACAGACGGGCTTGGGCTCTCTGTCAGCTCAGCCAGTCAAAAATAGTCTCAGGAAACTCTGTGAGTCTTGGACAGGAGTAGAAAGAGCAGGGCAGGTCACTGCTTAAAAAGTGACAGATGCTTTGCTGTTGTGACAGCAGCCCTTCTGCTGACCACGTAGGAACGCCCTGCAGGCCACTGGTGCCCCACAGACCATGCTCTAAGAACCACTGTCTGCTATATGGGTTTTTAATAACTTAGCCTTCGTGTTCTTTCAATCACTGAAATATTTAGCATCCTTTTACCACTCAGCATTGGCCGTTCTAGTTCAAGATCCCAGGAGTGCAAAGTTTGACTTTTCTCTCAATGATTTTCGGGCTTCATAACAAGCAGGTCATATTTTCCTTTCAGAACAGAGGGATAGGAAGTAATTTTCCTTAATCTGCTCTTGGAAGTCCAGCCAGTTGTTTAATCCATCGCAGAATAGGGGTCACCGATCCTCTTTCCCCTGTGGACGTGTCATCGAATGAGCTGAGCAGGGTGGAAGCTGTTCCCTGTGTTTATCCAGTGGGGCAGCCTACACAGAAGAAGGAGGCACAGCAAGAACATTCCAGACTGAAGGAAATATGCACCAATGTGCTGACTAAATACGTGCAGGCTGGTGTATCTGAATTCTCAGCCAGAGACACTGTTGCTGTCATCAGCTTGAGCCTTACAGGTTGTTGCATGAGCCCCAGACACAGCATCAGCTTGCACACACACATTGTGTCTTCCCATCACGTGCTGCCATTACTGTTTTTTTTTGTGTGTGTGTGCTATTTGGGGAACGGTTATTCCTTTGTAGGGCGGCACATCACACTGTTCATTTCTAGAGTGCTTGGCATCTTAGCATCCAGCTTATTCACAAGTTTCACAGAATCACGGAGTGGCTGAGGCTGGCAGGGACCCCCGGAGCCCACCTGGTCCAACCCCTGCCCAGGCAGGGCCACCCAGAGCAGGGTGCCCAGGCCCACGTCTAGGTGGCTTCTGAAGATCTCCAAGCAGGGAGACTCCACAGCCTCTCTGGGCAGCCTGTGCCAGCGCTCCATCACCCGCGTATTGAAGAAGNACATTGGTGAGATCTCCCTGGGCCTCCTCTTGTCCAGGCTGAACAGTCCTGGCTCTCTCAGCCTTTCCTCTCAGGAGAGGTGCTTCAGCATCTTGGCAGCCCTTGGACTCTCTCCAGTCTGTCCGTGTCTGTCTTGTGCTGGAGAGCCCAGAACTCGATGCAGCACCCCAGGTGTGGCCTCACCAGTGCTGAGGAGAGGGCAAGGACCCCCTCTCCAGAACTGCTGGCAAGGATCCTCGTACTGCAGCCATTTTTTCTTTTTTTCTTTTTTTTAAATTTTTTTTTTTTGTGACAGGGGCACATTGCTGGCTCCTGTTCAGCTTGGTTGAACATAAAGAGGACCTCCACATCCATTTCTGCCAGGCTGCTTTCCAGCCAGGTGACCCCCAGCATGTACTGGTGCCCAGGGTTGCTCCTCCTCAGGTGCAGTTTCAGTCTCATTCAGCACGTTTGCCCACATCAGGGACTGACACATGGATAAAAATATTCAGTGCGTGTGTGTAAGAAACAAGCATTTGTCAGCTGGTTAACAGCTGGACCGGCTGCTGTCCCCGGTAAAGGTCACAAAGCAAAAAGAAATGCTTGTTGGCACCCAGACCAACCATCCTGCACAAGACCACTGCCCAGAGGGTCCCCCAGGAGCCGTGGAAGAAGGGCAGCTCACACCAGCAGGGTTTCGTGGTTATGTCCAGAGCCTCGGGCTTGGCTAAGGGGGCATGGTACAATGAAGAATTCACCTGTACAGGTTGATTGGGCCTGAGCTCTGTTTCCTTTTTTTTCTCCAAGCCAGCCTAGCACTTTTCCTGCGAATCCACTTATGTACCCACATAGCCATAAGCCTCCTGAGCCTGCTCTCTCCCTTAGCTTTTTCCCTTTCTGTTGCACTGCTGCCAGTGAGGAAAGTCAAATCCAGCCTGTAGCTGCGAAGCTCTGAGCTTGGGTCTGTGACAGAGCTCTGTGAAGGAACAATTTTATATCCAGCTAGGAAATGAAAATAGCAGCCCAAAGAGCACCCCCTAAGATGTCAACTACAGCCTCATGAGGGGAGGTTGAAGCTGATTTTCAACCTATTGCCCAGGTGTGTGCTGGTGGGGCTGCCTTAATTGATTGGTGCCAGCTGGGGAGGGATAAAATGCTGCCTGCCCTAGGTATCCCTTCCCCTGGTCTCTAGGGAGTAGCCTGGATGAGCTACAGCCAGAGCTGTCAGCCAAAGGTAAGAAGCCTGAGGATGTAAAGAGCAAGCAGGAGCTGTGTCTGCACAGCATCTTGGGGGGGGTGGTAGTTGGGGTGCCAAAAGAATAAGAACTCTATTTTACATTTTAAATTCTGTGTGTGTGTGTGTTGTGACTGTAAGTTATAGAAGGAGACCTGAGACAGTAAAAGTAACAGTTGATGTAGCTTGGAGAGCCAACATGGTCAATGCACTTTTACTCAGATTTGCAGGCAGCTTGTAGCCTGTGGGGGGCTCCAAGCTGCCCTGGCTATGTTGGTGGCACCCCCCAGTCTAGGTGGCAATAGCCAGCACAAATAGCTCAGCAGCACCCATAGTTATAGTGATGATTGCAGTAGAGATGCAGCCCTCAGCGTGCAAACCTGGAAATATTGGCTGGTCTACCCATATGTAAATCTTGGTGCATACATTTATTTGTGTCGAGAACTAAATTAAATAGAAATGGATGGCTTGCCAGGACTATAAAAATGTCAGGTCTTCAGAAGAGCCCCATCTCTGCAAGAGCATTTGAAATATTGCATATATATATTGGAGGGGATTAGAGCCAAATGAGAAGATACCAGACAGAGCAATAAACTGAGCCTTGCAGCCTGTTGTTTCAGGGCTTAAGAGAAAAGAGACTGCAGATTCACCTTGCGACAAACAAGTTACTCTTTGGGACTGTAGCAGGCTACTTGTGTGGATGTAGGAATGGGCACAACTTCAGTACACTTATGTGTCTTTGATGTCTTTCCCTCATTGAGGTAAATGGACTGGGTCTATTTCATGAGTTTTTGTTCAGCTTCTTCAGAAAAGGACCTCAAAGCAGAGGTGAGTTTCTGACATGGGGTGGGAAGTGAGCATGGCCCACCAGCAGTAATATGGCAGCTGGTACAAGCCCTCAGGAATGTCTTCTTTCAGGCTTCAAGCCAATGATTTTCCTTTTGAAGATTTAGATTTATGGTGCCCCTTTTAACCTGAGCAGTTAAATTAAAAAAAAAAAAAAAAAGTGCAGTCCTTCCCCTTGTGCCCTAGCCCCAAGGGTTAGCAGGAGTCAGCAAACATGGTTTTTGCTAGATTTTTGCCTAGACCAAATCCTGCTTCTCATGGCTGTAGGTTTTCTGCTGTTGCTCCTTTAGTCTGTGTATGAGGCTTCCTCCTCTTCCATCACCGAGGTTATTTTTCATTCCCTTTCACAAAACAATATTTAACAGGGCTCTTCTGCCTATATTTGTCTTCATTTTGGGTAATAAGGCGAGGCTCAGTTTAGGCGTCTGCTCTTAGCTACCTTATACAGAAAGTAGGATGTTATCCAAGACATGCACTGCAAATCTGTCACCTCTGGTACTTCTGGCAGGTTGTTCTCCAGAGACGATCAGGACTCGGATGAGAGAATCACTTATGCGTGAGATGCAGGCCAGAGGTGCTTGTTAAGCATGCTTTAACAGAAGCTTCGTCTCTATCTCATTCTGTAAAATCCAGAGTATTAAAAAAATAAATAAAAATGAAGTGCAACGATTTTATTATCCTTTTTTCCTCTCCTGTTGCCTGACCTAAATGTAGTGACAGGCTGTTAGGAGGGTGTAATCTACTACAGACTTCTATTTGCAGCCAGCGCGACAGATTGTGTGCCTATTCATAAGATAACAAAAAACCTTCCCTCTTGTTTTAAGAGCTCTTGAAAAGCCAGCCAAATACAAGGCAAAGCTTGACTCCTCCTCCCTGCCCACACACTATGGTGTTTCTTAAGTGCAATGAAGTAGTAGAGATGCATCTATAAGTAGTTCAAAACTGTAGCACGTTCTCCAGGCTCTGGGCCCAGCAGTGCACTTTGTGCACCCTATTGCCTACTTCTTTGCTGATAGGTTTGAAGATGCTCCTGTTAAATACGTTCAGCTCTAACTCTGGCAGTTCTGGCTACGCTGGGTTTCTTTCCAGGAGCCAACATGGCACCGCTCAGAGGGTTTTCTTCCTTCCTAATGGACTGGTACGGCCATGGGGAGCTATGTGCATGTCTGTTTTATGGGCTGGGTGTTTCAGCCACTGAAATCTCTCTGGACAATCTGGAGGCATCAGACCCTTGCAGTGTTCAGACATCCTTTTCCATCCCTAGTTGCCATCTACAGGAACACTTGTCTATGGAGGGTCTTCTCCCCACAGGAGAGCTGGTGGCCAGGAGCTGGGTGGTGCCTGCACTGCTGGGCAGCTGCTGGGCACTGTGGGTGGGAGCTGCAGCTCCTGCCTTGGCTACTTGCATGGTCCCTGTCTACAACAGTACATGCACGGAAGTGTGCAAGACATTAGGACATCAGGGGTCCTGTAAGAGACCAGATTGCTAGAAATGGATGTGGCCTTCCTAATCACAGCACGCCTGCATGCTCTGCCAGTGAGGCTCATAATTTGTAACAAGCAGAGGTCTAAGTGTCTGTGGCTGGGTTTTATCATTCTTGACAGATCTGCTGACTTCTGGTTTGTGAGAGCTGGGGACGCAGTTGGGGTCCTGAAGGGACTAAGAATCTGAGCTGGCCCCAGCCTTTGTTCAGGTTATGTGCCACGTGTCCCTGCCTCGGTGTCACACTGTGGGATGCTCTCCTGCCAGCAGAGAGAGAAGGTCCATGGCAGCTGAGCTCGTCCCCTCTTGACAGCTTCATCCCCCTTGCAGCCAGCACCCTGCCTGCCTCTGCACTGTTGGCTGGTCCTGCACTGGTTCTCCTGGGGATCCAGAGAGCATTGCACAGCAGCTGCTGGGAGGGGAAATGGGACCAGTGTCTAGGAAGACTGCCCAGCTAAGAGCATCCCTAAGGAAAAATCCTGGAAAGGGAGAGAACATATTTTAAAAAAATAAAATAAAAATGGGGAGAGTGTCTGAGGCCAGGTGTCTGAGCTGCTTGGTGAGGTGGAAACCTGCCAGAATTATCTGCCTTACTGTGAAGTGTGAAAACAACCCCCACAGAAAGCCTGTGAGAGTAGCTTTGGGGCCAAAAAAAAGGAGCTACCTTGTTTTGTGTATATATAGTAAAGCAAGATTTTCCAGTCTGTCTGGAAATGAGTGCTTGGCAGTGTTGCTGAAGGAGGATAGGCAGGAGAGGTGATGCTTTGGGAGACATGGTCCTGGGCAACCTGCTCTGGGTGGCCCTGCTTGAGCAGGGGGGTTGCACTAGATGGTCACCGGGGGTCCCTTTCAACCTCAGCCATTCTGTGACTGAGTGTCCTGTGGCATCTTCTCCACTCCCATTTTCCAAGGTATGGCCCTTGGCTCTGCAGGGGAGCCATCTCTGCTGGCTTATGTGCTTCCAGTTCCTGCAGCATAATTGGCTGTTTATAAAACATACTGTTTTCCCCATTACCTTGGTAGACTTGTGTGGGTTCTTCTTCTAAAGAGAACTGGAGCACCTTTGTATCTCCTGAAAGGATCTAATGCTTCCCCTTGTCACTGCTGGTGAGGCTGGAGCTGGGGTCAGTTCTTGGAGCAGCTCTTCTCAGGCAGACTCTCCTCAGTCCCAGTGAGGACTGAACAGGCATTCAAGAATATTCTTGAGAGTTTGGCCTCTTACTATTATGGTCCATATTTTCTTTCTAGACCTCTTTCAATGTTTTTCGTGTCTTGCAATTTCCTGTAAGTTTCACCAGGCTATATGATATTGTGTAGCAAGTCAAGTGATTATAGGGCAAATTATCTCTCTGTATCAATAACCAGAAAGTACTGCCTTCCCTATCCTGGCAGCAAACACTTCAGGCTGCATCTCATCCGAGTTGTCTGAAGTCAGAGCTGTGGTGGAAAGCTGAAGTGTTTCTAGAAGTTGATGAGGATGCCAGCTTGATTGCTTTCTTACTTTTAAGTAAAAAGTTAATTAGCTATTTATGTTGTTGTAAACTGTGATGGCCTAAGGGTATGAGTGGCAGAGTCTCTAGGGAGAGGAAATATGAGCCCAGCTGATTGGTGTGAGTTCCCAGGAAAAGGCAATTTGAGTCAATGCAAACCTTTTTACAGGCTTAAAAAGAAATCCCAGTTTTCAAACTGAGTACATTTTGGGCACAATCCCTTATGCTCAGAGGCTTACACAGAAATATTAGTTGAGCTAGTAAAGCACATTACCTCTCCTTAAAAACCTCGCTTCTATTTATTTATGTGTTTCAAGCATTCTCCCCAATAATATTCAAGTGTCTTGAAATATTGATGCATTCATGCTTATGATGTGCTTCAGAAGCAAAGGAGCACTTGTTCCCATTTTACAAGCAGGGAAAGAAGTGGCTTTCCTGGAGTCACAAAGGAGGACATTGGCAGAGACAGAGCAAGGACTGCACGGTGGCATCTCTTTAGGTCTTCATCTAAGTGGTGCTGTGTCCACAGGCTGACCTGCCCGTTTCCCCCACCCAGAGCTGCGCTCTGCAGCCCAGGCACCTCCTCTGGTCAAGGAGATGCTGCAGGGACTCATCCCTCACACCTTCATCCCCTCATGGCAGAGAAAAGCATACAGAGCCTTGATGTTTGTTTGGTTATTTCAGAACTCAGTGGGGCAATGAGTTTGGATTTTGAATAACATAACTGTACAATGCAAAAATGGCTGCCCAAGCCTATTTCATGTCAGTGTTGTTTAATAGAGCTCTCAAAGGGAAAGGAGAAAAATCTGGAGGAAATGTAACCACCATGGTTCAGACCTGAGAAAGCAGGTCCATGTGAGCTGACCTGTATGGTCATCACCTTTCCAAAGAGGAGACAGCATGCAGACCAGAGCAAGGTCAGGAGACCATGGTGCTTTGCTGGGCCATGTGAGCCCTGGTGCCACTGAGGCTGGGAGGCTCGGTGGGCAGGTTGGGGGGAGGCTGATGGTGACATGAGGTGTCCCGTGACACAGGAAGCAGTATGGAGGGAACGAAGGGGGTGTCTGAACAGGCATCACTTTCTCCTCAGCTTCATAACCACAGGTGGCTAGGACTGGGGCTGCTGCAGTGCTAGAGACGTTGCTGTGTTAGCAAGCAGCATGGCCAGTTTTCTGCATGGGTAATGACATTTCACGTCCCCAGATTCCCTGAATGGTTTCAGCATTTTGATTTGCACCATTGGTTTTTGTGCCATGTGTTGTTTAACACGTGCCATGTTTCATCCTAGCAGCAGGCACTTTCTATGGGGTGGAGAGATGATTTTCTATTATAGTTTGTGAAATGCTTCAAGTTGTGTTTCAATAGGTTTATAATAGGATGTGAACTTGTTTTAGCAGGAGAGATGTAACTGATGGGAGCTAATGTATACAAAATCAGCTTATATAAGTGTAAGGTGCCTCCAAGTGATGACTTCTCACGTTAATGGGAACGGTTCATTATGGAGAAGGATGCTGGGTGGATTTCTCTGAATTGAAGGGCACCTGAATACCACAAGCTGAGTAGGAAGAAATAGGAAGCTGTGCTTGTTTTTAACAGTCAGAAATATGGGTTTCTGTTCATGCTAGGGCACATAGTTGGTGTGCTTGGTTTTGGGGGGGCATTTGATTTTTGCCAGAATTTTCAGTAAAAAGCTACAATTCTGAGGGCCTTGACTTTTGTTCCCAGTGCCAAATACTTAGATTTGGGTGGAGGCTGGATATTTCTTTTTCCCATGCCTCAGTTCTCATCAATAAAGTGAAGATGTTAATACCTTCTTTTTTTTTTTTTTGAGTTGCTTGATTTCTTTTTAGTCCTTTGACAGGAAGTAGTGTCTGAGCACAAGGTGGTATATCACTAAATGAAATAAGAAAATAATAAGTAAATAATAATAAGTATAATAATAATAAGTAAATGAAATAAGAAAAACCCAAATCTGCATTTTGGAAAAATAATGTATATTTCTAATGGAAACAAGGACTTTGATTTGTGACCCAGTGACCATTTTTCAGTAATGCTGTCACCCCCTGAGTAGCATATTTAACTGACTGGTAAGAGGCTAGCTTTTCTGAAGTATTTTCCACAATTTACAGAAATAATCCATGGATCCCTATACACCCATCAGCCACAGGCCAGCCCCTGCTGATGTAATGCCTAGAGCTATGCACATCAAAGTGGGATTTTGGCCAGCACGTATCCTTGCTCTTAAACACAGCGTAGGAGGATCAATATGAAGAGCAAGAGGCTATAATCTGTTTTATTCTTCTTTGAAAGCCAGGCTTACAACATCTCTTTATCCCAGATTTTCATCAACAGTGGTGGTTTTTTTTTGTGTGTGTTTTTTCTTCCTCCCCTGCACTGGCACGGAGGACATCATCCATGAAATACCAATGCTACTTCCTTCACGACCTCAGCTGTCCTCAGGTCTCTGGCTCTGTATCAGCCAATTCTGACACTGTATTTTGCAAGCTATGGCAGGAGCCAATCTTTACCGAAAAGGATTTTTATAGCATTGGTAGGCTGAAACAGGCTCTTTGATTTATCCCTATTTTAACATTTCTGCCTGTGGGTGATTGAGTTTAATTAAGGCTGACTAGTAAATATTTATCCTCATGACAGAAATAGATGCAGGTTTGTCCGTTAAAAATACTGCACAGACTGCCTCTTTGGCTGCAGCTAACTGAACTGAACGCTCAAAGATTTTATTAATAACAGCAAGGAAAAAACCCGAAACCCGACTGCCGCGAGCTTTCCACCGTGCAGCTCTCCCTGGCTGCGGAGCATCTCTGCCCACCAGCAGCCCCTCCGACGTGATGCTCGTTGCCATGGAAGCCTCATTAAATTTACATCTCTCTGGGCTGGGGCTGCAGGGGCTGAGGCTGTATTTTTAGCCAGCGGTGGTCGCATATAAGGGGGGCGGCTGCTGCTCAGACCTCGGCCAGCAGGTAGCCGGTGTGCCTTATGGACCGCCTTGGTGCTCACCTGGTGGTCACCCACACCTGGCTGGGGCCACAACCAGTCAATAGATGTATCCCTGTCCAAGGGGCCAGGCGGCCTTCTGCAGCCCCTGTTGCTGCTAGAGCTGAGCATGGGGCAGATGCAGTGCCAAGAGCTGCATCGTAGCTGAAGACTTTTGGGGGGTGGTGCAGGTCTGCATAGTGCTGGTGGCTTCAAATGACAGGGTCTGGTTAGATTAGGGTGAAAATAACAAATCTCGCTTGACTTGAGCTAAACCTTAGCACCTGGAGGGGTAGGAAGAAACTCATCTGAGCTCAGCTGAAGAACAGCACTGCACTTCTAGCTGTGAATATTTTGGGGAAAACTGATGCCCCCAAAAAGGAGGAAACAGCAAGGTGGTGCCATAGATGCTCAGGGTGAATGTAGTCTTGCCCAAATCTGTGTTGGAAGGACTGAATTTGAGCCCATGTCCTTATTTGAGGAACAAGAGGCACTGAAGGATCTGATATCTGCACTTACTGGACAAAAGAACACCACGTGTTCCCTCTCGGTCACTTCAAATAGGATTTGTTGGCACTGGAAGGAAAAAAGTTCAGGTGTCTGTCAGCACTATGAGGATTTCTTGGCTCAAAACATGGGCTAGGCTCTCCCACTCTCTCTCCCTATCTCTCTGAGCACCGAATCTCAGCAGTGCTAAATGCTCCATAAACCAGATTTTATCCTGAATTATGCCTGAGCAATCTTTCAGTCTTCAGTGGGTCTCACAGATGGCCAGGAGAGCCTTGTTTAGCCTACAAAACTTATTTGTGCTGAGGCATGAGACGGAAAGAGTCCAGCTTGACTGTAAACCAATAACTCTTGTCTCTAATAAAAGCCATCTCTTTCTTTGGAGGCTGTGAAAATTTGATCTGGAGCAGTTGGGCTAAAATTAAAGCAGAGTCCAATGCTGCCATCCTGCACAGTCACACCATCAGGGCAGAGTCGTACTTGAAGCTCCAAGGGCTGGTGGGGGCTGTTACTATCATTGCTTTTTAAAGAGATGGCAATACCATTAGAAGTTGAGTTTTTTTCCTTTTTTCCACAGTTGCAGATTTCTAATTTTTTTTCCTCTGCAGAAGGCACCAATTGGTAAATAAACATATTAAAAAAAAAAAGGGGGGGGGGGGGTTATTTCTAATTTTCTGAAAATGAGATGTGACCTGGTTCTCTGCAGGCCTGACAAAGCCAGCTTTTGCAGCTGCAGGCTATTTCTGCTGTAGACCATCTTTAAGCCCTCAATAGGGAGTTATTTTTCAAGGCTGGCTCTGCAGACCCTTCTCAACATTAGGACCACGAAAAAGCCGGAGCCTGTGGCTGGCAGGGGCTCACAGGCTCTCCTCTACTGTTGCAGTGTCTGCAGGAAGCGCAACTCACCTTCAGTCTCAGAGTGAGTCTAGGGCAAGTGATATTTTGCCCAGGCAGACTTCCCCTAGTGCAGTATCATGAGTATGAGTCTTGCACAGCTTGAGTGGAATGAGAGTGGGCTGCTCAGACTGCTGCAGAAAGCCCTGGATGTCTTGCCCGGGCTCTTGCTGTGGCCCAGCCTCTGAATTACAGCACCTGAGCCAGCGAGCTGCTTGGTGGGGCCCCACCAAGGAGGGTCAGGGCCCTGCAGGGCTCATGGCACTTCTCATTGCGCTCTTGCAGCCTCCGTGCACTAGCGAGGCTGCTGTGAATAGGTCAGAGGACAGAAATAGGCAGCGGCCGCAGGTGCCAGGGTGTCCCCCGCAGCGGGGAGGCACGGCCGGCCCCGGGTTGTCGCCGTGTGTTGTCCCTGGCTGCTCCAGCTGATTGCTGCATATGGAGCCGCACATGTCTTTGATATCCTCTCTGCTTCAGTTCTGCTTCTGGAGAGCAGATAAATGCAGCTTACCCATGCAAAGCAATGGGAGAGCCTCAGCCCAATGGGGCATGTGTTCAGGTCTGGTCTGTGGCTGATCAGGATCAGCTGTTGGGAAGCTTTTAGCATTTAGAATTTATTTCTCCTAATACATTTTACTCTAGTCCCTTTTGGGCTGTCTGAGGAAGCGGGGAGGGAGGCTGATGGCAGGGATCTGGGCTAGGGAGAGTTGGAAAAATAGGATGAGCTGCTGATAAACACAGACATTCGGGTAAGCAGACAGAGCAGAAGGCTCCTGCTCCTGACAGCCTCCCTAGCGTACAGCAGCATCCTTGTAGGAGCACTGACACTGCAGGGCACGCGTGAACTGGGCTGGAAGAAAACGGCAGCTGGAGCAGGGTGGGCATGAAGTGAAGGCACCAATGGCATTTCTGCCCAGGTACATCCCAGCTGGGCAGAGGATTGGGTGGTACCTCCTTTCTAGGGAGAAAATCAAAATCAGCTCCAAAAAAAAAAAAAAGTGCCTTTTTGCTTCTCTTTGGAAACTCTTGGGATTTCAAGTCCTAAGAAAGTCTTCTAGGTCCCACAATGGGAAAGACACTTCAGAGTCAGGGAGTTATCTTTTTAAGATGAAAGGGCTTGGATTGCAAAAGGGGAGCTAATTGACAATGCAGAAAGCACAGGAGATTCCTTGAAGAGGTCTGTGTGAAGTTTCAGCCTTCAGAGCTCCAGCTAAAGGCAGCTAGCTGTGCCATGTCACTAAACCCCTGGGGATGTGTTTGCTGATGCTGGAGTGGAAGGTGCTGCACATGCCACTTCAGCTGGGCAAATGACCAGTGCTGGGAGAATATATATTTTTATTATTATTATCAGGTTATGGTTCTAACCAGATGGTGAGAAGTGTGTGAGACCAGCCTGCAGCCCCCAAGTTTGGTGGAAGTTTGATGGGATGTATACTAAAGTGCATCAGGAGTGTGGCTGGACAGAAGCTGGAAGCAGGTCAAGTCAAATAGTTGTTCAGTGATGCTTTCAAAACTTGAAAGGGAGAAGACAGCATCCTTGATTAAGGTCCAAGGGGCTGAGGGACTTGTAATAGGAGGACTCAGCAAGAAAGGGATTGAGAGTTGAGGAACAATTTTGGATGAGGGTAGCACAAGTTCTTCTGAAGAATGAGGGGCTGTGGTGCAACTTTTGCCATGAGGCAGGAAGGGCAGGAGGAGGCTCCTGCCTGTCAGCCAGGGACCCCAGGAGGAGTTTGAGCTGTCTCTGACGTGGATTGGTCAGAAGGGTTTGGCAAAACTTCCCACAAAGCAGAATCCACATCTGAAGGCTGAGATGGGACTAAGTGCTATGATGGAAATTATAGCAGTAAGATGATGATTGTGTTGATTAAAGGAGACCAGTTTGGGTGGGTGAGGGCTGTGCAGGCTGTGGTCTGTTTGATCTGGCTGTGCCAGTGTACAGCACTTGTTCCCATCCCTCACTGAGCCAGGCTGTCCTGCAAGAGGTGTGGGGAGGCAGAGAGGTGTCCGGCATCACCACTCTTTGGGAGTGGAAGCAAGGTCATCTGCAAAATGAAGCAAGTTGACATTTTTGTTCAATTGATGAGTAAGGAGGGGGCTTTTTTATGGTAAAAAGCTCTGGATTCTGGAGGCACAGCCTGTGGCTACAAGCTCGGCAGGGCTCACCTCCTCCTGGGAACCTGCATGAGCTCCTAGGAGCTAAAAAGCAGTCCCCTCTTGTGCACGCGTGTGTGTTTATTAGGTAACAAATGGAATGAAAACAGTCCCAAAGAGTGAAATGAAATAGTGTAACTGAATATCCTCTACCCTATTTTCATTGCCATAGAAGAGGAAAAAAGGAAACAGTGAGCCTGGCCAAATGCACATTGCCTTGGATAAAGATGCAATATATTGGCTCTGTGTAAATGGTTGGATGTGTAACTGTGATGTTGCTGTGGCAATTCGGCATGATGTCCCTTATCTTGGTCAAAAGAAGACTGTGACCAGAGCCAAAGCACCCGGGATCCGGCTCCCGTTCCTTTTGTTCATATATAATAATTCTATCTGCAGCGTGCAGAGCAGGCTCATTGCAGGCTGGCAGCTGAACAGCGTTGTTTGCAGCTCATTAATTTCCTACAGATTGCTGCCTTGCTGCTCCGTTGAATGTAGAGCAACTCAAATGGCTGGGCTGAGCACTGCCCTGCTGGGCTGAAAGTGCTGTGTATCTGGGAGGGAGGGGAAGGAGGGACACGCAAAGCTGATGTCCAGAGGTTTCCCTGTGGCAGTCGCAGCTTGTGCAGAGAGCGAGGGGAGAGGACTTTCTTTTCCCACGTTCCTGAGTGTGAAGGACTCATAGTCATCAGGTCTCTTCTCAGCCTATGACTGCATACCTTCTTAACGCTTTCACCAGTGTCACATTTGAGGAAAAGCTGTGCTTGTGAAACCACAAGTTTTTGTCAGCCACACATCACACCTGGTCTCCATCCATCTTTATGACCTGTAAGCCGAGGCAAAGTTTGCCTTGCTCCCCACTGTTTTTGATGTGCTTTGAGCACTGAAATCTGGAGATGCTGTTAGGGGCAGGAGGAGGAGGTCTAGGCAGGTGGTGGTGGTGGTGGGGGAATTTGAGGTATACCAGCTCCCATGCTAAGAATTGGGGGGGACTATTTTGACCATTTTTGGAAAGCAAAATTTCATTGCAAATGCAGTAAGTGTAGGTCAGGGAGTCTTGGGAACATCCACATTAAGAGAAGCCCTTGTCCTCCACTGATATTGCCTATGCTGGGAAGAGTCGTGCTTTGGGCAGCATGTGGGGATCTCTGCTCACATCTGCACATCTGGTCTGTGCTGCCAGCAAGGGGCATGTGGCTGCGTCATGGGGGGACCAAGGGCCTGTAATCCCTGCCAGCAGTGGCCACCTTCTCACCACCACAGCCTGGCTCCTGTGCTGGTAGGGTCAGCAAGCTCAGATCTTCATGGCCATCAGCCTCCCTTCCTGTGCTGGGTGGCTTGTCCCTGGTATGCCCACCCTGCTGGGGGAGCATTGAGCAGCTCTGTCCCCAGCTGGGGCTTTCTGTCTGTCTCCACAGTCAGAGGCAGAGACAAAGCTATCCCAGCTATGCCAGGAGCTGGCCAAGATCATCAGCAGCCTTAGAGAAGGTCACAGTGGCCAACTCTTCTTGCTCCTTTCCTTTTCCTCTCTTCCCTGTTGAAATTTATGCACATGTGACAGCTGGAACCCGAGTCCCTTGGCATCTCACTTTGGTCAGGGCAGGCTGGGGCTGACCCACTCTGCTGGCAGCCTGGCCGTCAGAAATAGCTGCTGTGGCATTTTCACAAGATCCTCTGCTCTCTGTTCTTCGGTTACCGAGCTGGACTGGGGCATGTTACATGGTGTTGTCCCTTCATCAGAGCTTTACAAATCAATTTTCCTGCCTCTCTTTCCCACCTGAGCAGCTGGAACAGAATTGATATGAGCTTGTAATGCAGCACAGCAGCAGCAGGACTTGAGTAGAGCTCACAGAGGGCTGGTTTTGGCCCTCAGGCAACAGTGGATAGCATGTTTCTGCTGGGATGCCATGTGGCATTACAGGTTTGGTTTGGGCCACCCTATAGCCAAAGGTTTTTGCATATCTGTTGGGAGTTCAGAGAACTGAAATGTAAAGAGAGATCAAAGGAGTTACACAGAGCTCAGCTGGGCTACGGCCAGCAGTGGGCAGCCTGCAGCTCTCCGGAGCTGTGCCCAGAGAGGAGAACACGGCTGGTTATCCTGAGGATGTCTGGGGTGGATGTCCTAGGGGTGCAGGTGGTTATCAGCACCCACAGGGTCTCTTCAAACCTGCCACAACAGCACTGAGTGATGCGGGGCAGGCCCATGCCATTGTGCAGTGCTGGGGGACCGTTTCAGCTAACAAGTTTCAGCACTTTTTGCCCTACAAGGAACTTAAAGCCTCCCTGTGCTGAGTGCTGTTTTGAATCTGGCACTTCTCATTCCCCAACTTCCTCTCCCCCTTCATCCCCACCTTCTCGTCCTTGCCAGCATCTCCATGGCAACCCTGTTGCTGAAGAATAGAGAAGACATCTAAATATAGCTTCCAAATCTCCATGCCTTCAGCTAAAAGCCTAAAACCAAGGGCGACAGCCTGAAGCACTGTGCTGCTAAATACCAGGCAGTAAAGAACATCTTGCAGGTGGGATTCAGGAGTGCTTTGGTGGGACAGGGGTCACTTCCAGATGAATGCCTGGTGGCTCATGACCAACTCAAGGCACTTTCAGGTGGTTCAGCCTGCCTCCTCCTGCCCAGGGTGCTCCCACTCCAGCACTCAATCAGGTTTGGGAGCCAATCTTCAGAGCAAACAAAAGCATCTCCAGTATTTCATTTGGCCGTCAACATCCAGCTGGGTTTTGATGTCATAGGCTTTTGTTGCAATGCATTAGACAAAGCTGGAAGCAGAGAAATTCAAAGGCCTTTAATAAGGAATAAATTTTCTCCATTCCTTCTTTCTCCACCCTCTAATTTTTCTAAAATTTTGTACTGTGTGACGAGAGTGGGGTTGCGGCTGAGGTTTTGCTCCTCTTAAAAATCCCTTTCTAAGAGAAAATGGGCACATCACCTTCTCAGAAAAGCTGTTCCCCTGGGAAGCAGCCCAAGTTAGGGAGGAGAGAAATGCTCATGCCCAGGGCCCTGGCACTGCTTTGCACCTACACCAGGCTGATACCCACCAGAAGTGGCTGGTTTCATGGACTGCCAAGTTGAATTACTACTTGTACAAGACAAGTACTTATTGTACAGACCTCAACAAATAGCTTTACGGGCTGCTGAGACTGTCTGCTCTCTCCTGGCCCTGAAGCACCAAGTCTTGTAGGGTCAGCAACAAGAAGCTGACCTATAGCAGGCCAGGCAAGAGCCTGCTTGTGCCTGTGCACAGACACTTCAGCAGTCTGGAAGGTGATGCAGCAATCAGCCCAATTTTTTGTTTGTTTGTTTTTAGGGGAACTTAAAGATTATAGCTGAGCCTTCAAAGGGTTTAATATAAAAATAGCTTTATTAAACCAAATAAAGAAAAAAAAAAAACTGTGGAGCTGGGCTATTATGTTTGTATAACCAAGCTTAAATAACTCAGCTGATCAGCAGTGTGGATCAGGTTTTTGTAGGGGAGTCTAACAAACACGTTACCATGTTCTTCCCCTCTTTGCAGTAATTCTTAAAAGCAAGTTGTGGCATCTTTCCTTGAGGAACCCTCCATATTAGAGAATTTTATCATGCTTGAACAAAGTGAAATATAGAGTGCCTTGGAAATCTGCTTATCTGGCAGGGCTGGTTGCTTTAAGGAGGCTCCCGAGCGTTTTGTTGTGCCTGCCCTGCATGCCTTTTCCAGCTCTTCCAGGGCTTCAGAGTTAAGCGTAAGACACTTGCCATTTAACATCTCCAGTGCTGATCCCTGTGGCTGACATGTGAATATACTGCATCTCTTGAGTTGCCCTAAATAACATACTGGGTGCTTAAGTATTTGTTTGCAAGAGATGACAGTGCTTAATGGGCTCACCTGCCCGTAACTTAGCAGCTCTGATTTCTTATTGCTTGTACAGTCATTTGCACTGGTACAAAGTAGGTGTGAAACAGTCATGTGAATTTGACAACATTTTATATCTCTTTGCGTGGTTGCATGGCAGTGGAAACTGAGGGCTGTGCTGCCGTGGCAGGACATAAACACAGAGGGGAAGGTGAAGCTGACCACAACCAAAAAGTGCCCACCAGCTGTTTCCATCTGGGATGCAGAAAGATTAACAAGCATCTTGTATCTTATTTTGGCTTTATTTTTGTTTTTTTTTTTTGTTTGTTTGTTTTTGGTTTTTTTTTTTTTTTAACTAGCTATTTCTATAAATCTTACTGGTAGCACTTTAAAATTTTCTAATACAAATAAAGACTTTAAGAAAAAAATGGCTTGGTCTTGACTATGTCCCTTTAATTATCGTTTGTCAGCTACTAAAGCATTTTCAATAGTCCTAATTGAAACATGAGCCAATTTACTAATTAGCCAAGATTACACAGGGAATACCCAAAGGGAAATCACTTTTTTCTGTCAATATTTCCTCCTTTATCCATCACTAAGATGTGGTGCAACGTGAACAAACTCCACATTGCCAGCAGCTGGCCAGATCAAGCTCCTGGGGTCCCTGGTTGGCACCCTGCACAGTCCCACTGGGACAGAGAAGGAAAGGCATGCAGGGTTTTGGATGGGGCTGCCTGGTCTCCATCTCTGGGTGCAGCTGCTTTTGGCATAGCATCTTCCCTACCGGATGTTTCCTCCTCCCTGTGATCTGCTGTGGTGGTGAGATGATATTTCTGGCCTTGGCCCTTGAGGACATGCCTGTGTGCTGCACACATGGTGGGGTTACTGTCCCGGACGGGAGCAGCAGGACTGTAAGTCACCTGTGCAGCTCCCAGCTCCAAGCTGGGGGGAAGTTTCTCAGCCCTGCTGCTTCCTTCTTCCATCCCTGTGCAAGAAGGGACAGCTGGGGTATAGGGATTCTTCCTTGCTACAGTGGCAAAGGTCTCTTTCCCCTCCCAAGCAAACTTATTCATTGTGAGTCAGGGTGGACATTACTTTCTAAGGGTAAAGAGATGAAATATGGAGAAATATTGTCCAGAAAACCACCTCTATCAGGAAGCTTTCAAAAACCAGTTGGGCAGCCACCTATCTGTCAGGAATGGTATGGTGGGACTGGCCCTGCCTGGAGGCAGGTATGATAGCAGTGTGCTAGCAGTTGCTTTCAGCCCTGTTTTGAGGTCTTTTGGTTCCCTAATAAAATAAAGGGACTTTAGCAAGGAAGAGAAATTGCCCTAGAGAAATCCATAGCTCCCTTCAAATGAGAACCAAGGCAGAATAAGTTAATACTGATACCAATTCCACCAACACTTAAAGCTCTCTTGCTTCCTTCCTTTGCCTTCCTTATGGTTGGATCACTGTAACCTCTTCCAAATGAGGAGCTCAAATGTTCTGCAAATTGTGACTGTGCCCTATCAAATCCCTGTGAGAAATAAGGATCACAGCCACTGCATGGATATAGAAACTGAAGCACAGGGTATCAAGTGACTTGGACAGCCTCAGCATTGCCAGGAGAAATACATAGGTCATGTAATGATTAGCACTGCAGAGAACCCTACTGCAATGATGAGATTATAACTAGTTACTATCTAGTTATCCAACAGACCAATCTGAAGACAAAAGAGAAAAAATCCCTTTTCTAGGGGACTTCAGTCTATGACACTTTACAAAAGACTGGTCTGGTAGTGAAACTGCCCAGGCTGTTCCTCGGGTGCTTGCTGCACAGAGGGGGATGGCTCTTGCACAGCTGCTCTTCCAAGGTCCTCATGAATGACACAGCCAGTTCCTGGAAATTGGCCCACAATGGCTTGTCTCCAGCTTCTGCACTAGCACCAGTTCTTCTGTAACTCATACATCAGCAACTTGTACATCAACGATCTGCCTGAAACTCTATCCTGACAGTTTGTCTATCCTGTGGACATCTGCTTAGGTAATTGGTACCAAGGTCTGCTCTGACCTTAGAGGCACCTTCAGTTCTGACCTGGCTGCTAATGCAAACTGTGACCACCCCTGGTGGCTGCAGATGCATGCTTCGAAACCTGTCCCCCC
>VXAA01006453.1:373359-413212 GCA_013399115.1 Anseranas semipalmata
GCCATGGAAGCCAAAAATCTCCTTTCATTGGCTTAGACTGAAGCCCAATGTGCATCCTGTTTATCTTGGTCTTGTTCTGGATAGATTTGTAAATTACCACGATTTCCTGTTGACAGTAAGATCACTCATTTTCTTGGTGACCTTGAATTGAATCTCCTTTAGGATCTAATGCTTTCCCCCCTCAAACACCTCCTGTCTTTATCTGTTGCTATGTGACAGCATAGTCCTTTGCTTCAAAATGGTTCAGCGTGTCCCAGCCTGGGTTACTTGATGTGCAGCTCTGTGTGACCATGTGCATCATATTAGGGCTTCTCTTGCTGTCTTCTTCACCTTGTCTGCCAGCACTGTCATGTTGCTCTGTTAAATATCCGCCTTCTAATGAGCTGGGCAAAGACAGCTCCCCACTATACATAACCTTATTTAATCCCCTCTGGTTTGCCTCATGTTCTGACATCTTACTTAGTCAGCATTTCTGCTGCAGGACTTCACAATGAGATCTTCTGGCAGAGAGAGTAAGTCTTATCCATAGTTTCATGTTGAAAACCCAGCCCAGTGCCAGCAGTCATGTGCCAAGCTCTGGGGAAGAGTCAGACTGGCACCACATGCTTTGAAATTCATGGTGCAGGGACCTGTATTCACAGCAAATCAGGTGAGGATTTGGGTGTATTGAGGTGCATCAAGAACACCATGGCTTGACCCAAGATGTGTGCACTAATGATTCACATTAATGAGTTACTAAAGATCTCCCGGTACTTCTCACTGTCCCAGGGATGTTTACCTTGCTGTCCTGGCTGCTTTCCATCCTGGCTAACAGCATCCCACCGGGGACAGTAAATCTTGCTCTTGCACAACCCTGACTGTTTCAATGGTATACTCTATGTGACATTTCCTGACTTATGCTGTTTTCAGAGCTGAGCCTTATTTCACATTCCAAAGTCATGCAGACACATCCTCTTAACCTCCTCTGCAATAATTCCTGCAAATGAGAGTCTCCACACAGAGAGATACTCAATATTTTCTAGCACATTAATCAAATAACCATCCAGTTGTTGCCTTATGTGTTGGAAGTGGACACGTTGTCAAATAAAATGATTTTATAGATTATCTTCTGTACTTCCCAGATGGAGAATTTAGCAACATCATGTGTGCAAAGTCCTTTAGGAGAAGATCAATGTCTATCCATTTCATCTTCTGTTGCTTACTCAGGGAAATCTCATTCTTAATGTTGTTCCCCAGGGGAGCTTTCCCATCCCTAACTTTTAAAAACAGTGGCTATTTTTCAGTGCATGTTTAAAGGAGAGCCCAGACTGGCACCATCTGAGGGCTCCTGGGAGCAGGAGAGCATGGTTCAGTGCTGTTGGAGGTGGTCCCTGCCAGGCCCTGTCTGACCTACAGGCACACGTGGAGAAGGATGTTATGAATGCTTTTCCAAACTGAAAGCATTGCTTGGTCTGCTGAAAGCACCACTGAGGTCTGAATTAAAGAGCTCTTTCCACAAATTTACCCATGTGGGGGCTGAGATTGAACTATGCCGTGGCTTGGTACTGGTCCTGGAGCTTCGGGGTTTGCGGAGTGGCTTCTTGCTGCCAGCTCCTGGAGGCATTTAATGAAGGTGGTTGATTTCTAGGACAGGCTTTTGGATGGCTTTTGTTGTTATCTGCTTTCGAGCTGTCTGAGGTACGCCTGGGCTGTGATGGAGCTGTCAGAGAGGAGGGAGAAGGATAGCAAATGTCTTCCTTTCCCACTGCAGAGCCATCAGACTGGGGAGCAAAAGCTGCTCGGCTGAGCAAGGTACATTGCCGATCCCACCAGGGAGAGGAGTGAAACACTCCCAGTGGTTGGAGAAGTGGCAGAGCCTGGACACCACAGCTGCCCTCCGTCAGCGGTGACCTTTCTGTGGTGACAGTCACCGGCACAGCGAGCCAGCTGAGAGAAGGGCATTTCCCTGCGAGAAAGCAAGTGTAGCCTTGCTCCTTGCAGGCTGCGCAGTGGCCCTGGGAGCTGCTCTTCCCTCTGCTGCAAAATCCCAGCGAAAGGTCAGACAATCCCCATCATGTGGCATCCTTCCTTTCTGCCGTGATCCTTGTCTCCTTGCAGGCGGAGGTCTCGAAACGACCTGGCTCTGCAGCAGGAGCTGGCAGTGGCTGTGGGTCCAGCTGGAGCCCTCCAGCCTGCACCACCCACCTGCATGTGGTGCTGAGGTTCCCAAGCCACAGAAGGGTCCCTGTCACACAGCCCACACCCCTGGGCTCCTGTGCTGGGCCCCAGAGCTTTCACAGTGCCGTGGTCCTGCTGAGTAGGTCAGGTGCTGTACTGGTCTGGGGCACCCCCGCCTCTTGTGGGGCTAAGGTTGGGTGAGGGCTGCAGGGTCCTGCAGCCTGTGTCTGTGCTGGGCACCTTCAGCTGTGGTCCAGGGAAGCAAGCGGGATGAAGCTGATGGAAGTGACCTTGGTCTGATCCATGTGTAGATGGAGCCTATGGGCAGGACGCACGCGAATGCTCCACCACCAAGCTCAGGCATGCAGCGTGTGTTCCTGGCTCTTGGCAACAGCTCTGCCACAGATTTTTTGAGTATAAAAGCTCCTTTTCTCAAGGAAACATCAATTTACTGGGATTGGTCACCAAATTCAGATGCCTTTGTTTGAAAAGCTGCGTGAGGCTTGAGGGTACAGTGATGATCTAGTTTGCAGCTGAGCTAGTCTAGGAATTCAGAGGATTGGTTATGCTTGTACAGAGGTTTTACCAGCTATCCCGAGGTGTTTCTGCCTTCAAGTTGGACTTTTATATCAGGGCAAAACTTGAACATCTGTTTCTCTGTACACAGAAGAGTAAATCTGAATGTTTTTCTTGTTTCCCTCAGCCTTCACTAGAACAGCCAGAGTTTACTTCTTTTTCCAGCAAACGTATCGGGATTTTTTTCCTTGTCCTTTGTGGTAGGCTCAATGCCAACCAAGTCCAAATGATGGCAACATTCCTCAAATCACAGTCATTTCCATGAGAACCAACCAACACAAGGCAGGAGGTACTTTTGAAAATGAGATCTTCTCTTCTGAGCAGCCCTCACTTTTGGATCACTGTTGAACCTCACTGCTTTTCCGGTGGAAAAAGAGGGATCGTGAGAGAGCTGGGCTTTAATTTTTCTTTAAAGGATACTGTGCTCATGTCCTGGGTTAATTATGCCTGTGGCATGCAAGGGAGCTGTTATGAATGCAAGTAAAGCTGTTGTGCAGCCAGACTGAACATGAGATGTTGTCCCATTGCTCCCATGGGATGGAGAGCTTGGGCAGGGTGGGCTGTGCAGGAGGGCAGGCAGGTACTGGCCAGGAGTTGTCAGGCAGCAAACAGCAATGCTCATGAACCCAAAGGAAGAAAAAAAAAAAAAAAAAAAAAGGGAGGTATTGGAAACAGTGCCCCTTTACCTGGTTTTATTTCTCAATATTTATACATGGCCCCACCTTTCTGTGCCCCTGCAAAGTAAGGAAGACCAAGGAGATGGCCACATGCAAGCAGAGGGCTTGTAAGAAGAAGTTGCCAGGCTTTTAGGAAACTACGCAGTTTCCTCACCCCTGGGGACTTGTTTTTGCAAAGTCAGCATTTTCCTGTGCATCCTCTTTATGGTCCCCACTGCATTTTCTTTCTCATTCTTGCCTATTTTTTTAACATTTAAAAAAGACCACTATAAGGGAGTCTCATCGCTGTGGGACTATTTTGTGTGCCGTACAGAGCTCGCTGTAGTTAACAAAATGGGCAAGCAGTGAGTCATTATTCCTTGAGTCCACAGCTTTGCGTGTGCATTGTGCAGACAAGTGGATTGTGTGAAATCAGGCTTTCCACACGCAGCACAGTCGTGGGGATCATCTGCCGTGCATGCTTTCTCATTAAATGAGCATTTCTCCTCTGCTTTAGTATGCACACACTACTGATGGAAATAGGAGAGCCACCTCATAAAAAAAAAAAAAAAAAAGTTGCTGTATGAAACCAAACTCAAATAGTGTGCAGGCTTAATATGCATTGCATAAAGCTTTAGAATGTCTTCGTTTCTGGAGACAAGTTTTGTTGCAGGTACTGAGTAATATGGGGCTCCTGGAGCAGAAAACCATAAGCAATAGTAATTATGAATGGGATTTTAAAAAGCAACCCACGTTCAGGAAGCACTGGCTGCTTTTGAAAATCCCACCTTCTGTTTTGTAGTATGAGAGCAAGAAAGAGACCAGAGCTATGAATCAGATGTAGATTTAATTCAGCAAATTGAAAAAGCTTTGCAAAGTACCAGGGGCCCAGACAACATCTGGTTCAAAAGCAAAATTCAGTCAATCTCTCCAAAGGAAATGCAATGAAATCATTGTGATGAAGTCTTAGCAGAGCACCAACATTTACACCAGAGACCTATCATTTAAAATCCTACATCCTTCAGGCTGGATTAGAGAAGATTGAAAGGGTCTAGAGAAGGGAAAGGAGGCTTGCTGGCATTACTGCAGGGTATTGTTAGAGCAAGCGCTGGCAAAAATAAAACTGATTTAGCTTAGAAAGAAGAATTAGAGGTGATTTTTCTTGCATATTCATACACTGATGGATATAGCAGGGGTTGTTCAAACTCTTCTCCCTGTCCTGTATGCCATCATATGAAAGATAGCTCAAAACAAGAGCCGGGAATGGGATTTCCCCAGTCAGAGTGTAGGAACAATTATGGCTTAAGTCAAATCGTAGGGAGACTGGATAATTCTGTGGTCATTAATGATATCACTAGGAATGCAAGCTGCAGTGATGAAAAGTCAATCAATCCTCCCATTTCCCACTATGAAATGGCAATTTTCAGGGGGCTGCTGGCAATAGTGTGGGTTGCAGCATCCCCAGGATTCAGGGCTGGGCTGCTTAGTCTCTGAAGCATTATGGGGCCAAAACCACTCCATGTGTTTAATGCCTGTGTTTAAGACAGAAAGGCTTGTAGTGCATCAGTCCTTTTCCCAATCAGGCACAGGGAGAAGTACTTTCTGGCTTCCCTGCGAACATGTGAGCAGTAGCAGCAGCTCAGTTTTGGGGAAACTGAGGCACGCTGTCATTTGAAGCCTGGGGCTGTTTCTCTGGGCTCTACGATTGCTGGTCCTGCTTTTCTCATCCTCGCATCCACAGCTGAGACCGGTTATAGGCAAAAACGCACCAGGGGCTGATCCAAGCGCTGGGGGAGGGCAGGGGGCGAGGGGAGGTGGTGGTGCAGAGCCGTGCTGGGGCTCCTGCTCTGGCGGAGGGGCGGCTGTTCTGGGGCGAGGGAAGGGCAGTTTGTGCGGAGCTGGCTCTTCATTTAAAAAACACCATTCCAGCGTGGGGCTGGGGCTGACTGGAAGCCCAGGAGCACTGAGATGGCAAGAAAAAGGAAAAAAAAAGCGTATGCATTGATATGAGCATGTAATTATATGCAATCATCAGTGCATATGCAAGCAATGCTACATTTAAGAGGGTGTAAGATGATCCTGGAATAAAAGCACTGATCCCTTCTGTCATGAGCGAGGGATGTGATTTCAGGAAGCCCTTCACCCGAGAGGAAAGCCAGCAAAGTGCAGCTGTAATTTACAGCCCCGGCTGGAAGGGGCCGGCGAGTGGTGTGCGTGTGCGTGTGCTTCTGCGCGTGTGTGGACATGGCAAGCAGCAGCGCGGGCCAGGCGTGCTCCTCTCCTGCACGGCACAGCCCTAGCCCTGGCTCCTGAGCCCCTTGCCACTTTGCCAGGGGTCGGAGCCATCCGTGTCTCGCTTCATTCTGGCCCTGCCTTTGGGCCTGCTGGTTAAACAGAAATCAACCAGTGTTGCTGGCAGCAGTGGGGCTTTAGCCTTTGTCCAAGGCCACATTGAGCTCATTCAGTGGGTGAGAAAACTTTGACTCTCTAATGTTCCTGTTCAACTCCCAACCTTCCTCCACTTTGCTTCTCTGTTCCCTTCTCCCCTTTATGACGCTTATTATTTTTCCATCCACAGCAAAACAATTCACATCAAGGTAATTGATGATGAGGAGTATGAAAAAAACAAGAATTTCTTCATTGAGCTGATGAGCCCCCGCATGGTGGATATGAGTTTACAGAAAGGTGTAGTACTGGCCCTCCAAACTAACATTAACGTTCTTCTTTCCTCTTCTCTCTTCTCCTGCCTCCTCTTCTCCTCCTCTTCCTCTGATTTCTCTTTGTTTCCAACTGCTCTGTCCTAAACACTGCTGTGCGCACACACTGTGTCACATGGTACCCATGGAGTGGGGGGGACGGGGATGGCGGTGGGGGCCTGGGATAGGCGGTGAGGGACAGAGAGAGAGAAGGATGGCCATCAGTCCTCAGTGTGAATATTTTTCCGTGAATATTCCCGCTGATGGAAAGGACCGAGGCAAATTTTGTAGCGTCAGTGGGAAGATGCTTGCTAGGAACATCCAGCATCTCCAGAGCTCGTCACCCAGCCCTGTTCCAAGAACTGCATCTCTCGCTCAGAGAACAGGTGGGGGGAAGAGGCAGGCAGCGTCAGGGAGGAGAAGCAATAAGATGTGCCACTTTAAAATTGGAAATTATAAATTCCAGCCTCCTGCAGCTAGCAGAGCTGTAGCCTGGTGGCAGAGACCCGCCTCACCCCACTGGGGAACGTGGCTGTGAGTACACATCTCTCTCTCTCTTTGTCTCAGGCTCCGAGCCCAGAGTCCCTCCAGATTTATTATTAATTGCGAGAGTAGCAGAAGCAATCGATCTTCCAGCTAAAATGCAGTTGGTACCTCAGCGTGGCCCCTGGTGATTTTCGGGCAGCCGATACCCTTTCCGTTACCATGTGACACCGAAAAACTGCGCTGCAGAAGTCGCCTCCCACTAACCATCAGCAAGGTCCAACTCCCCCTTTTCCCTTCCTCCTCACCCCCTCGCCAGCCCAGTCTCCCCCTAACACCCTCCCGCTCCCCGAGGAGCAGCTGCGACCGATGTGCCATGTCCGACAGGCCGGCCGAGGCACGCCGCCCCGGTGGGAAGGGGCTGTGTGCGAGGAGCCTGCACTGCTGCTGCTGCTGCTGCGTCGCCTCCGGCCGGCTGACCCGCTGTACACGGTTGTCTCTCTTGTTGTCCCTACAGGAAGACCGTAAGGGTTAAGATAGTAGATGAGGAGGAATACGAAAGGCAGGAGAATTTCTTCATTGCCCTTGGTGAACCGAAATGGATGGAACGAGGAATATCAGGTGTGAGATCCTTTATGAAAAAAAAAAAAAAAAAAGGAAAAAAAAAAAAACAAACAGAATCAAGTCTCCAAACCCCAAATCCAGAAAATATAACCCTCTTTCTCTTCCTTCCCCTCCCTCCTTTTCTCCTCCTCCTGTAGATGGATGGACTTTTACTCTCTGCTCTCCTGTATTCTTGCTCTCACCCTGTTTCGGTGTCATCTCTGCCTTTTAGAGCCCAGCTTATTTCTGATCCTCCTTTCGTGCAATGCTTGGGCCTTGGAGGCTGTATTATTTTGACTGGGTTTCTTTGTCTTGGTCTGTTTTTGTTCTGAGCACACCTCTGCTGTTCTCCCCTCTCCTGCTCCTTTGCCAGGACCTTGGGGAATGTGAAAGACAAGAGAAAGGCATAATGCATGGCTGCCTCTTCGGCTCGTCCCGTACACCCCCCTGTCCTTCCCTCTGTTGTTGCCTGCCAGTGGCATTGCCTTGGTGCTCTTGGGTCCCTATGAGGCGTGGTGAAAAGCCCACAGGAGAAAAGGGAAGGTGTGAGGTATCTCATTTTGCTTTTATTTTGAAAAATGGTTCTCCATGTCTTTCATCTGAAAAGCACCTTAATATGTCTCAAACAACCCCAGCCTTCTGGGCAGAGGGTACGGAGCTCTGTTAATGTCTTACTTCAGCATTGGTACAGTGAGACCCAGGATCCCCCAGCGGATCAGGATCATAGTGGGAATAAACCCTGAATTTCTGTCATGCCTTGCCTACATGTATCTTTGTCCTTGTATACGTGTTTGACCTCTTCCTCATTGAACAAGTCTTGCCATTGGCTTCACCAGCTTTGGGGTGGCCTGGGAGGGCCGATCTTTAAACAGAAGCTCTTTACAAAAAGGAATTGAAATCTACCTTCTGGGTGCCTGATACAGAGTAAAGACAGCTGTGTGTGCCCACAGGCTTATTTGTACTCCCATGTACTGCTGCTGGTGATGGAAACATCTGGCAATTGCCTGTGCCTCACACAGCTTTCCCTTGTTGAAACGTCTCCTGTCTCTTATCTCATAAACACAGCAACTACCCTCTATAGCTAGTCTGAGCTCCCATGCACAGCTCTCCAGGACATTCAGGATAGACACAGCTTGCATTAGCATGACAATGCTAATAACATCTAATAACATGCTAATAACATCTGTGGATTTGTAAAATGTAAACCCAAAAAGCATTCATAGTTTAATGCTGTTAGACCAACTCATGCAGCCCCTACGCAGTGAGGGACATGAGGTTTCACTGTGTGTTGAGCTCAGGCCCTCGGGTTTCACCAAAGTCCAACTTCAATGAGTATTCGCTCTTGATTGGAAGCAGTGACCAGCCTGCCACATCCCATGAGGGTATGTTCCAGCAGTTAATTGCCCTCCAGCATAAAGATGCGGGCATACCTAGAAGTTGCCTGGCCTCAGCTTGTAGCCAGTATTTATTTTCCTGCTTTTCTCCATCAGATTAAAGGACTATGTAGCATTCTGCACCTTCTGTGTAGGTACCTGCTCACTATATCTATATTAGACTTAAATTTCTTCTTGGGTGGTTAAGGAGATTAAACCTTTGAATATGGGACTGCAAAATGTTTTCTTCAGCCCTAGAAGCACCCTGGGGTCTCCTCTCCACACATGTTCCTTCCCATCCATGGGGCTCACACCTCCATTTCCCCAGGTACAGAAGGGAAATCACCTGCTTCTGGCTCTCTCCTGCCTGTGCACTCGGCAGCCTGCAGCATCTCACTGAAGTTCCTGCTCAGATGTCCACTGTCTGTGAGCCCTGAATCCTTTTCTAAACCAGTGAGCTTCAGGATATTGTCAGGATTGGGCTGGTTTTTGTGAAGTCCTGCATTTCTTTTTCCTATCTATGCCACATTGCATCTGGCTACATAAAATCACTTATTTGAAAAAATCCAAACAACCCTTAAAATGGTTCAGTCTGTACAACGTCCCATCCTTGTTGTTAGTAGGACTGTGACACCAGTTTGCTGGTTTGTGCACGTCTCATTTACACCAGCTTTGATTGGAGTCAGTGGGACAGTGTGATGTATAACAGGCAGAGAGGAGATCAGTTGGACCACTCGTTCTTCATCGCAGAGCCTGCAGGTCAGCCACTTCCCCCTGAGGTAAGGGCACAGCCTTGGCCAGACTCTGCTTACCAGCAGGAATTGCAGGACCATGAAGAGGAGGAGATGCCGAGCCCTGGTTGGCCTCATTAGAGAAAAGTCAGAGCAGGAGCATCACACTTTTAAAATCTAAGAGGAGTGAGATTAAAATGCATCTGTAAGTGTTCCTGGCACAAGGTGGCACAGTCGCTACACCAATTCCAGGGCATCTAGAAGGATCCTGAGCTCTGCAGTGCTGCATACCGCAGAGTCTCTGATGAGCTTGGCTGGTGCCTGGGGTGAAGAATGAGGAGCGACACAAGGCTTTCAGGTAGGGAGCATCAGGAGGGACAGACAGCTGCTGCCATCACCATCAGCCTTGCAGACAGCTCCCAGCAGAGAGGGCAGCCCAGGATGTGCATGGGCTCTCAGTGCTCATGGAGGCACGCACCCATACCGCTGTACAGCGTCATGCACGCTTGTGTACAGGGAAGCTCAGGCCAACTCCAAGCCACCTGCTCAGACACATGCTCCCACCTTGCAGGATGCCTGAAGCTCTCGTACAGGTGGCACAGCCCCGTTGGCTACAAGGTGAGAGCAGCCACCTCAATGCGAACAGGTCTGTGCAAGGCTGCACAGATTCATCCACAAACTGGGAAAGAAAGTCCCAAAACACCACCACATAGCTGGGAGTTCACTTGTTTTCACTCTGGCAATGAACAGGCCCCTATGCAACTCGCAAGGCGAGGGCAAAGCACAGCTCCTGGCTCTCCTGGGAGGTTCAGGCTGGGTTGCTTTTGCTGAAGCGTCTCGCTGGGTTTCAGCTACCCACGCCTTTCTTTCCAGCACCACAAAAAAGGTTTTCTTGACTGCGTGGCCTCATTTTGTTGTCACTCCCTGCTTAGCTCTGTCACACTGAGCCTGTGCGTATGCTGCTGTCGGAGCATTTGATGTTTTCAGACTGCTCTTCGTGGTGTCCTCAAAGCATTTCTTCCAGCCCGCTTCGGAGCCAGGTTCTGCTGCGCGCCCGGCCGATGGCACCGCGCTGGGAAGCGGCCTGCTCCCCGGGCTGTGAGGAGGAACCAGCTCATCCCAGTGCGGCCTGCGCCATGGCGGCTTTGTGCCGGGGCCTGCGGCTGCCAGCGTGTCTGAAGGACAGGAGCTAGGTGGCACGGGGAATGAGTGAGGAGATGCGGTGCCTGCTCTTCCTGGGGGGAAGGCAGAGCTGGCAGCAGGGGTGAGCCGGTGACTGGGGGAGTAGATGTGTGGTCTCCAAACCAGCCTGGGGCAGAGTTTGGAGAGCTTATTTTGGGTGCAGAACTTGGTCTGGAGCCCTGTGCTGTTAAAATCCCACCTGCGGCGTGGATGGACGTGTAGTTGAGGTCCTCCAGCAGGCAGGGGCAGGGCTCGGGCCCAACTGTCTGGTTTGCCTCAGTGTCTGTGCTGTCCCCTGCACGTGCCAGCCCAAAGCAGCCACCAGCAGTCAAAGGCAGTGTCTGCTTGGCCCTGGCCAGAGCCGGGGTGTGGAGGGGAATGGCCGTGCCCGTTGGTTGTGACCGCTGGGTGAGGTGCGCCTGGGACTGTGTAGCTGTAGGAGGTTTCTGCAAGGAGATTCATCCTATTGCTTTGGCTCTTTTGGATTTGCTAGCACCTTCCCAGAGGAGCAACATCTCTGCCCAGGAAGGTGCCTGGGGTGATCCAAACACAAGCTCCTGTCTTCATGTTGCTCAGGGCCCGCACAGTGCCTGACAGCCACTTCAGGGTAAACACGGGCGCTCCTCCTGTCTGTATAACTAACTGACAGAGCCTTTTGACTGAAGTATTCTGCAGCATCTGCAGATGCTGCTCTTCACTGCTCACCCCCACTTGTATCAGCACCACACCTGCTCTGAGCCCAGAGGCATGGCGTTGTTAACCTTTGCTGTAAGGGGAGCCGACCACTTATTCTTGTTCTTTGCTCCTCTCCTGTATATAAATGTTACATCTGCAGTACCAAACCCTGTCTGGCAGACCATTTATTCTTTTTCACCAGTTGTATTCTGCAACTGGAGTTTCTCAAAGACTTTCTGATCATCCAAACAAATCACATCAAACAGTTTGACTTTAGCAACTCTTTTTGTTGATGTGCTCAAATAATTCAGAGATTGGAATAGATCTGTGATGGGTACCTTGCCAGCCCGTTCCTTGATGAAGACTGATGCTAGCTCTGTAGTGGCATATCAGATGCAAGGAGCACTAGCAAAGATGGCACTTGCTGCAAGCTGGTTATATTGAAATGAATAAATACAAAGAAATCAGAGAGAATCACGTTCTTTGCTTGGCAAAGAGGGTAAGAGTGAGTGTAGCTTTTCTCTATCCTCCTGGCCATTTCCCAGGTTTCCTGATTTATTTATTTTTTGTCTTCATTTCTAAGAAATTAATCTCTGGATCCTTCTTGTCTCACTTTCCTCCGCATGTGCATTCATAAACTGAATCACTGCCTACTGAGCACTGCAGGACTTTGAAACCTCCCCACACCCTCAGCCACCTTTCTGGCCATCCTTTTTTCAGCACCTTTTAAAAGTGTTCCTGCATGAAACGAGTCTTTTCCTTTACGTCAAGATGCAATCTTCTGGTTTCACTGTTACTCCCATGGCAGCTCTGGTATCATGTCAGCTCTCAACTCAAACCTAGGTTTTTGCTACTGTCAGCCCTGCAGGATTTCAGAGAAATCCAGCCTGTTTTTACTTTCTTCACACGCTAGCTTTCACACTTTGTCCATGGTCCTGGATTACAGGAGCAAAACTGGCATTGCTTTCCCTGGAAAAAGTCAGTCTTCTGCTTATCTTGTGGTTAACCTTAGGGTTGATAAAGCCCTAATGGCAAGTGAGGCTACTTTGGAAGATTTCACTTGATAGTAGATAATGGTGAAAATAGCATCTGGAAAATTATGTTCCATGAAGGTAATTGGGAATCTGCTCATGAGAATCCAGCTAGTGGCACAGTGGTAGAAGATTCAACCCCAGGGATGGTGCCTGAACACTGATTCTAGAGCATTACCCTCTGTAAAAAGGACCGACATCCTTCATGTGAAATTTCACTTCAGACTACAAGATATGACCTCACTGGAAGTGGGACCACATGTGGCCAGTGAGCACTATTATATAGATGGCTGGCATGACCTGGCTTGGGAAGATTTTGTCTGAAATCCCTCAACCCTCCCAGCACAGAGTGAAGTGGTGTGGATGAATCTCCTGACACATCTCCATTTAACTGAGTGTCAACACCCCATACAGGAAAGCTTCATGGCTTAGAGAGTGGATGTGGCTGGAAGTCAGAGTTACGAATTAAACTGCAAAGAAAAATGGGCTCCCAAACTGTCTATTTCAAAATACTGATGATGATGTAAGTGGTTACAAAGTTCCATGCCTGGCTAAGATAAGCTGCGTCGACGTGTGAGAACATGCGCTGCAGTTTTCTGAGGTGTGGGCAGATTCTGGGAAATTCCTTCTTCCATCAGCTGCTAATGGGAATATCAAAGAAATGGTAGATTTCTGCTACCCTTTTTTCCCTGAAGGTTTAATAATTTGCTTGCAGCTATGTGATTAAGCTGAATGCTGCTAATTCTCCTAATGGACAGAAAGGATCAGGGCCTGTTTCTTGGTGTCTTTGCCATTTACTTCAATAATGACAGGATTCAGGCTAAAGCTGCAAAATCTCTGCCTTGTTTATCTTATGAAAAATATATGTTCATAGCTCTTCACAGTCCTTTAGGGAAACAGTTCGCTCACCTCAGTGCGATCTGGAGCCACAGCCTGCAGGCAGTTGCATCTGGAAGATGAGCGATCCCGACCTCCCAGGGCTAGTTCCTAGCTGCTTTGGGCTAGCTGGCCAGGCAGGTGGCTCCTGGCGTGGTGCTTCCAGCGGCTGTCCTTGCCCGGCACATTCAGTGCTGGTGCAGAGAGAAGTGTTAGAGGTCGGTGCTCTGCAGCCTGGATGTACCCTTCAGAGATGCACCAGGTAGCCTAGAAGCGTCAGTCGTTCACCCCTCAGAGCACATAGTCACGGAGCTCCTTTGGGTGCCCACGGGGTCCAGGCAATGCACTCGCCCTTCCTCTTGCTGCCTTGTGACTGTGCTGGGGTGTAAACAGGGCTCTCCTCAAAACCCATAGCCTCCCTGGTTTCCATTCACTCTGTAAGTAGCATGGGTTTAACCACTATAAGGATCCTGTTGTCTACACAGTGGCTTCCTGGAGTCTTTAGGTACACTGATTGGAGATGATTTATGTTAATCAAGAACGAGGCTAGAATAAAGCATGCAACGTGGTCAAACCTCTCTGTGAGATAGAAACAGCAGAAAAAAGATATTTCACTGTTTAGAAAACTTCCGTGACACACATCTAGCATATCCGGTTGCTGTAGACTACAGGACCGTCTGATTTCTGGTCTGCTTCCATCCCGTGCTGGTTCCTCTTGTTTTAAACTTCTTTGGGCTCAGTAGAATTGAGGCAGGAGAGAATGTGGTTCCTGATCTGCGAACCACACCAACATGCATGTCACAGCAGAATTTGACCCCAAAGTACATTACAAGCATGCAGATGACATCTCTTATTGATCATTGACTTTTTAGCAGCTAAATTCAGGTCTGAGTTCTCTGGTCCTTCCAGCCATTGCCTGTTGGCTGAGCCGGGGTGCCTGTGCACGCCTGTAAGGCAAGCACCCCTGTGGCTGCCGCAACCCTGCGGTCCTCACCAGCTGCCCCTGCAGACCCCTGCCCCCTGAGCCCCCAGCCCGCTCGCTGCTGGTGCAGCGCATGTCAGCACGGTCAGGGATTCACAGTAATAGACAAGTTCTTGCAAAGCGGCCGTTACAGAGGCCAGGCTCGAAGAGGAAACACGAAGTGCTGTGTCCATCATCACTTTGAGCTTGAGTGGTTTTATCCGTGTATCACTCGTCCACACTTTCTCACTTCAGCATATGCCCGCTGTACTCTTTCTATACTGAAGGCAAGGCTCTGAGTCTCCTGAGAATTCAGGGAAAAGCATCATTATAGCCTACCTTGTCTGCAGGCACAGGTATGTGTCTGCACTCCTGCGGTGCAAGGTTTAGGTGAGGGGTACTTGGGACTGCAATTTTGAATTTGGCTGCTGAACTAATCTTAGCAGCTGCCTATAAGAATATGCTTGCCAAGCCTCTGAGGCTACCTGAGATGCCAATAGCAAGTGCTGAGGTGGCCTGGCTTGGTCTTGGGGAGTGATAGAAGAGCAGGGGTGAAGAAGGAGGAGAGGTTCATGGGGGTGGAGCAGGGCAGCTCAGCCTGGGGCGGCAGAGGGATGTTTGTAGGATGGGAGCAGCACAGGGGCTGTCGGGGGAGCTGGTGCAGGTGCAGCATCCCCAGGTGGACTGTCAGGAAATGTTACAGGTCAGGACTAAGGGCACATTAGCAGATGCATGTGCAGGAAGGAAGCTTTAGTCCGTGAAATCATTTTCTTGCTTGCATGCACAGCATTCACTCAGAAATATAAAGATAAAATAATCCCTTGGCTTTCTGCATGCTATATTCTTGATGTTTCATTCATAGCTTTATAGGCTTCTTCAAATATTCATGTATCATATCATAAGTGAAAGGGAGAAAAATACTTCTTTTGCAGGCTCAAAAGCAAATGGGAAAAAAATAAACTCAAATCCCAGAGCACTAGAATAGCATTTTTAAAAAGCATGAGGAACCAATGTTTTTTTCCTTCTTTCTCTTTCTCTTTTTATTTTATTTATTTTTTTTATTTTTTGTAATAACCACAGTAGCTTAGGGGCCCAGTAATATTTCATTATATTAAAGCTGAACACTGAGTTGACCCATTGTACTAGTGCTTGTAATTGAAAAAGGCAAAGTAAATTTCCCCCCATTGTCTGGAGGACCAGAAGACCATGGGAGAGGAAGGAAGCCACAGCATGGAGCTGCAGTAGGACAGAGCTACAAGGAGCCTCAAGATTCACGCTGTGAGGAGCAGTGACAGGCCTGTTTGAGACTTGCAGACAAAGTCATGTGGAAAACACGAGACTGCATGGGCAGAGCAAATACCCCATGGCTTCATGAGGCTCTGTGGTACTGTACTCACTGTAGAACGTATTCACAAATAGTTCCTCCAAAGGTTTTTGACTCTGGAAAGGAATTGACTCTGAAACATGAGGGATGCTCAGCGAGGAACCTCTTCATCTTGCCTTCCCATCAGTCTCCTTTCACTGCAACTCTGCCTGCCTGCACTGACAAGCCAGACCTGCCTGAGTGCCCTCGGTGTTTTCCAAGTACACGTGCACGTTAAGTACCTATGGACACAGGAGGGAGGACACGAACAGCTGCCAGGCTCCGTAGCGACTCTGGGGTGACGTGCAGGGCCAATGGTGTTTTCTTGGTGGTGCCGCACCACAAGGCTGGTCTTGCCTGGTCCGATGCCTCTTTGCAGCCTGCAGGGAAGGGTTTCCGATGGCGCGCGGGAGTGCCTGAGAGCCAGGACGCGGCATCGCTTTCCTGGCTCTGCCGCTGATGCGCTGCGCGACCTTTGACGAATTGCTTAGGAAATCACTTTCCAACCAGCGTAGATAAAATTAGGTACCTCTGTGTAAAAGTGCCTGCTTCTCAGAGGCCTGAGCCGGCAAGCCTGGGTAAATTAGCGCTTTTGGATTCCTGCCCACTTCTGAGTTTGCAAAATGTTCCCTTTAGCCTCTCTTTGCTGGTTTCACCATCTGTCAAATGGGGATGTTAATACTGACTCAGTCTTTGTATAGAGTTTTAAGCTTCTGAGACTAAAAGTGTGTGATAATAAGTGTTAGTAATTACAGTACTGTCATAGCATGCAACCAAGTCCTCAGAGACCAGCTTGCTGTTTGAAGGACAGGTAGAAGTCAAAGCTAAGGCACAGCGCTTGCCCCTCTTGGAGAGGGTTCGGTGTGTTTTGCTGTGTGATACCTTATAAAGACTGAACTGTAGTTACTTTGAAACTTGGGTGTAGACTGTGGCTTTCTTGGGGGGGTGCCTAGGAGGGACCCAGCAGGACGTTTCTTTGGGACAACTCTGGAAACGAAGGCAGGGGAGGGCCAGGAGGTCCCTGGCCCAGCCAGCATAATGAAAGTCAGGGTAAGGTCGTCCCTTGCAAGGACCTCCAGCCCCCTCTCCTCCCACCTCTGACCTGGGGGGACCACACGGTGACAATTATCAGGAGCAGCTGCACCCCGCTGCGATGACATGCACCGGCAGGCAGGCTGCAGCTGGGAGCAGGGAGAGCCAGGGAGCCCCCACGCCATGGTGCTCTGAGCGTGCCTGTGCCCCTCTTGGCACCTGTGGGGCTCAGGAGAGGCCAGGGCCAGCCAGGGCGTCCCTGGGGATGGTGCACGGCCGCGTTACCCCTGCCTTCTCGCGCTGGCCCTGAGGCCAGCCCCCATTTTATCAACACCTCTCCCAGACAAGGCTCTCAGTGAGCTGATGTTTGGGTTGTGTCAGGCCCCGATGGCAAGCGTGACTGTCCCCCCACTTCTTTCCCTTCCCCTCCCCGCTACTGCCCACCCGCATCCCATCCCTCTGCCTTTGCTCGGGGGGTTGGGGGGATGGTTTTCGGGAGCCAGAGCCCTGGTGCGGTGCTCACCAGTGCTCGCCAGCACCATCTCCATCTTGCTGCCGCGGGGTCTGCTCCCCAGCCTGCGCCTGGCATGCGGCCCCGGGGAGCTCGCACACCGCATCCAGCCATGGCCATCGCTCACTGAACGTTGTCCTCTGCTGAACAGCTTCTCCTGCTTTTCCCGGTGGGATATTAACTTTCTCCCTGTTTTCTTCTTTCTCCCTGTCTGTCTTGTGTCATTCTTCTCTCCACACAGCCCTGCTGCTCACCCAAGGTAAGACTGCTTTTTCTCCTTTCCCCTTCCTTCTCTGCCTCTGTTTCGTCCTCTTTGGTCAGCCCCTTCCGTTCGCATTCGCCGTGTGCAGGCGCAAGGGACCACCCCAGCTCCAGGTGCTCCATCTGGCAGGCTGGGTCAGAGCGATGTGTTAAGACCATGGCAGTGTCTGATGGCTGAGAGCCTTCCCCCGATTCCAAATTTCCCCCACAGTTTCAGGAAATGGCCCAACCAGGCTGCAAGGCAGATCCTGCAGCTCTGACCCTGGTTCTGCCCTCCCTTCGGGCAGCCCGTTCTCTCTTGATCACACCGCAGTGTGGTTTATGCCTCCTGTATTTTTCTCAGTCCTCCAATTCCAGGTATGCTTACAGTTCAATTTGCACTAAAGAAACATTTGTCAAAAGCTAAGGGCAGGGAGGAGCTGGCAGGTGTGCATGCAGAGTCGAAAAACACCCCATGCCCAGATTTAGAAGTTGTGAGTCCTGCAGTGGGCTGCAGTGCTGGTGGGGGCTGCTTGCAGGCACAGCTTCAGAACCCCTGAAAAGGGTTCTGTGCTCCTTCGGCTCACCATAGGCCACAGGATTCAGTAAAAATTTTTGCTTCAGGTGAATTTAAGGCACTGAGTGTGTATGTTCATAACACCTGAGCTGTGCTGCAAACCAAGGGAGCGGTGTCTTTGCCGTGCAAGCTTCTGTCTCTGCGACTTTTAGGAGGATGCCAAATCTGCTGTGCAGGGGGTGGCCTGAGCCCACAGGAGACAGGGCTAATTAGGAAATTGCTAGTGGCAGGCAGAAGTCCCCAGCTCCCCAGATATCAGCTTAGGGTGTTTACAGAAAACTCCTCCGAGCAGTTTGGATGGCTTCCTTTGTTACTTCTTCAGGTCCAGGAGGACTGGAAATAAGTTGAGCACAGCCTCCTTCACAGTAATTTCATTGCTTTAATTCAGTAGCTGCCTAATTTGATCAGAACCTCAGGAACCAAATAATCTGTATTAAAATATTATAACTTTCTCCCTCTGTTGTGATCCAGCCTGATTGCTTTTGGCAGCTGTTACTGGATGACGTGGTCACCAGCTATGGAAAGCTGCTCTCCAGCTAACAGAGAAAAGCTTCCTCTCTGTCCCTGTTGGGGGGAGGTCTCTGGGGTGCCAGACACCCCCCCCCCCTTGCTGGGGTGCCCGTGGGGCACCAGGCGGGCGCTTGGCTGGGGTCTGGGCTGGCAGCGCTCGGCCCCGCTCCCGAAGCACACGCCGGGGTGTCACTCAGCAGCCATCATGCCTAATAAGCGGGGAGAGAAGTGACGTTCTCATTTAGTCCATGTCATGTTAGATTTAGGTTACACGGAAGCGCAGGAATCTTTGCGAAAACGGCTTTGTTGAGCGTTTCGGTGGAATCTGTCGGTCCTCTCCCTCCCGGAGCATCTTCCATGTCCCCCTGCTGCTGCCTGGCCCTGCTCCGTGCTGATGTGGTGTTTGCCCTTGCGTGGTATGGCTCCTGTCTCTGCAGAAGCCCTCAGAGCCTGGATGCGCTGCAGGCAGGCAGACGGGCCCGAGTGCCAACACGTCCCTTGGCCAAGCAGCCCTTCCTCTGGAGTAAGTCGCCGAGCCTGGCTGCGCCCACCCCCTGCAGACCCGTCCCTGGGAAAAGAGGGATGCGAATTTTACACAAGTCGATGTCACCAGGCTCAGCCGTGCCATTTGTCCTCACCAAACTTCTGCCAGACCCCAAGGCAGACTTGCAAGGCTGCAAGCCTTCCGAAAGCTTTCCTTTGCGAAGCGCCCGATGCCAGCTGCTGGGACTGCAGAGAGCTGGAGTGGTTCGGGGTGGCTGTGGGGGTGACTGGAGAGTCAGACCTGGTGTTGTTTTACCTTCTCTGAAGCATAACCTTTTGTGTTGGCACCGGCAGAGACGTCCCTGTATACTCTTTATATAGGGAAATATTTGATACGAGTTGTCCCTAGAAGCCAGAACAGGGCAAGTTCTTGGGCTCAGGATGTTCAGATCCTTAAAGGTATGAGGAATTATCACAACATTAGCTACTTATCTACCCTAACTTCCACTTATTCAACCAGATCAAGGAAAATATTTCTAAATATGTTTCTTCATGCATTGAAACTCATGGGCCTACTTTCCATGTGCGTAGCTGCATGGCCGATGTCCACTTTGCAGCGGGAGGGCTGGGGAGCAGAGCTGCCAGCTGGCCGGCCTGTCAGGGACGGTTACATCAGCATCAGTCTTACAGCAGAGCCAGCAGTGAAATAACGCAGAGCTCCCAGTCCTGTGGTTTAGCCGTGTGGTAGCCCTCCTCTCGTAGATGCAGTTTCCCAGTTAGCATTAAGGACACTGGGGCATGTGTACTGGCTGCATCACGCCTCAAAGATAGCTTTCAGGGCTAAATAAGCAAACTCCTCCTGTTTTATAAAGCAGCACAGGCTGCATGTGTGTGTTTCTTTAAAGGGTATTTCAGTATGCTAACCTCCAAAGCCAGTGTGTCTTTTAGCCAGCAGTCTTCCCCAGTTGAGACTGACGGATTGACAGCCCTCTGGAGAGAGGAGCTCTTTCATGCTCGGTGTTTACTCTGTTTAGCTGGGATTACAATTTATTGAGCCACAACAAAAATCCCATTTTAATTGTCGTTTTAATTTCTTCCTAGCAGCGCAGTCCCCAGAAGGGGTGACCTTCATGCAGATCCATGCCCACTCTAGAAATGGATGGATACGAGATAGCTCGAGGGGTGCGAAATGGCCTTCATAGAAGTCTTTCATGAATACATTGCTGGTTTTAATCCAATTTATTCAGCAAGCGACAGGGAATACAAACCGGCCCATGGCTGTTTGGTAGTCTCGCAGCATTTCCTAGGTGATAGGGATCTACCTCTCTAGCAGTATTATGGGGCCTTGCCGTTGCCTGCTTCAGCACAAAAGCCGTGGAAATGGGCTTTATCTACCTCTGATTTATGATGCGTCCAGGGTGCCACAGGCAATATCCAATTCCCGTTGGTCCCAGCGGTCTGAAGGGATTTGAGCAAGCAAGCATTCAGGTAGCACCTGCCAGGGGCAGTGCATGGTGTGGGAACGCTGCTCCGCTTTCCCCTTTCCTTAGGGAGAAATAACAGGAGGAGGGGATCTGTTTACAGCATTTTGAGCCCAAGATACTGCCTGTCATGTGGAGATCTGAAAGCACTTTGCAGATAACTGCAGATGAAGTCCCAGGGTGTCCCTGCAGGCGCACATCATTCTCATGCGGGTGAGCGAGCACAGCAGGGACATGCCCAAGGCAGTGGTGGGACTGTGACCAGGAGCTGCTGGCCCCCTCATCTGCCCTACCTTAGTGCTGAACTGACCCTGAATGAGGCAGAAAAACTGGGAGCATGCAGTGATTTAACCAAAACCCTTTCCTCACTTCCCACAGGGAAGCATTGGGTCTAGCACCTAGCATTGGGTGTGAGCTGTAGCCATTGCTACAGGCTGGGCAAAAGCAGGCTGCGTTGTCCTTCCTGCCACCCAGCCTTTGCTCTTACCAGACCTGCTGGTCTCCCCTGCTGTTAGCGTCTCCTGATGAGCATCCTGGCATGAGGAGCAGGTACCTTCATGCAGTACCCGGTGCACAAGCCCCAGCCTGCCTAGCCTGAGCAGTCTGTGCATCTCCTGTAGCCCAGATGGGTTGTTACTGCTTGATGGTCCCACAGACCTACACTCCCATGCAGGCAGGGTTTAGGGGACCCCTCTAGCCCCACCTTCCCCTTCTCCAGGAGGAGGTGACGGCAGCCCAGGAGGCCCTGGTGAGCTCCTGTTCTTGCCGGGCATACCCAGACTTTATCAGGTTTAATTGGGGTTGACAGCTGGGAGTCCAGGGTGCAATCTGCATTGAAGAGGAGGTGCTGATGCTGATACAAACAGAAATCATGCTAGTTAATAATTAAGCTGCAGTTTGGCAGCGTTCACCTTGACAGACTTGACCTTCCAAATTAAGCCTGTCACTCCCATTCATTGGTGTTTTCTTTGTCACAGGCCTTGGTAGCCTCCGCAGGCTGGCACACCCGGGCAATGTGTAACACACCTCACCAATGCCCTGTCCTGCTTCCTGGAGGAGCCCTCACGACCCTATCTCTACACCTGTTTCCTCTCAGGGAAGGGCATACCCTGTGTTTTTGGCAGGGGCAGCAGCCTCCTGCAGGCTGGTGTGCCCTGCTGCTGGGTGAGGGGCTCCCCTGAAAGGCAGGAGCATCAGTCTAAATATCAAATCGATGCGGAATCAGATCCCTGTTGCCCTGGATGAGTGCTCTGCTCACTAGATGTTTGTGCAGGACATAGGTTTGTGAGCTCTCCTCTAGCACATCAGACCTTTTGGGATATAATACTGCTTGGGAGCAGTATTCAATCAACGACCCCATAGGACATCCTTGATGTGCCTTCTTGGGCCACCATGTTTCTTCTCTCTGTGCTCTACTTCACTGTATTCACCATAGAGGAGCTGCGCGGTGGCAGCAGGACCTGCATTATTCAGGTCTCCGTGGACAGGCTGTCAGCAGGCTGCAGGTCCATCACCGGTCAGCTCATCCCTTCACCTTGCGTGGCCTCGGGCTTGAAGGTGCCTCTGGTGGCACTTCTGCTGACAAGGTGTCTTCTGAAGTAGTGCACATCCCACAGCTCTTCAGGTTCCTTCACTCTCTTCTAAGAGCTGCCTGGCAAGCGATTGCCATTTTCATCAGATCAGTAGGTGATCTGCGAGCGGCTTGCAGAGGCAACGAAGCCACCTGCCAGCAGCCAAAGGTCCTGCCACCGGCCATGGACACTGGTGTTCCCATGCAGCCCCACAGCCCGGGCCCTGGCACACGGTCAGAAGAGACCGAGCAGCTCTTCTTCCTCAGAGGAGGGTTCCAGATCTCACGCTGCATCAAACAGCACGAGTGAGATGACAGGATCTGAGATGAATCTGTGTTTGATACTGCTCCCTGCAGGGAGGAGAGCGTATTCTGCAGTGCATGCACTTACGGACGTGTCTGAAGGTGGCTAATATTTTCATGAGACTCCACGTTGTCTTACCAGGTCAAAGGATTTTGTCAAATCAGTTAAAGCGGGGACTGGGACTTTGTTGCAGTGCTTCTCCTGTAATTGTTAAGCTGGGGAAATTCAGCCTGAGATTCCCAGTTTTCACGCAGCTCTGATTCCAGACATTGGCTTTCCGTGCTGTGCGACTGCAGCTGGTGGGCAATAGCCCAAGGGGCCGTGCTGGCAGCTGCGACCCACAGTTTTTCAGACGAAGTTACTTCCTGGGGAAGGCTGTAGTGAGCCGGATTGTCACTGGGTCCGGGCCTTGCAGCCCTGCTGGGTGGCTGCTGTGCCGCTTCCTCAGCTCAGCAGTGTTGGCACACATCAGCACGTGCACAGCTCCTCTGCCAAGCTGGGCCCCTGCAGAGCTGCGGGTGCCTCCTCCCCTGAGCTTCAGGCTGTGGTGGGGCCCAGCCAGGGGTGAGCCATGGAGATGCTGTGGCAACTGATGTGCAAGCACCTGCGTTTTCGGTGATGGATACAGCTTGTCATCTTCATATGCTTCTGGGCAGAGGCAGAGACTGGACTTTCCAGATCTCTGTCTTGGAAAAAGAGATGTAGATTTTGTCAACCCCCTGCTTAAGTGAATATAAGTAGCTTGAATCTTGTTCCCAGTGATCAGTCCGTGCCTCCAAATGTAACATAAGGCAGAACATTTTGTCCAGGCTTACCTCCAGCTCAGCTGCCTCCTCCCCTCTGTGGTCGCTTGGCCTTTGCCTGCAGTCTCCTCCTCCCTTCTGCCATCCTGCGTTGCTCCAGCTGCTCTGCTCCTCTGTCTCTGTCAGTATTTGTAAACTTTTGGGGATTCCCAAATCCACTGTGCATGGTGTTGGAGGTAGGCAGTGATGGTTTTGATGTACTTCATTGATTTCGAATGATGGATGTAGTTGTTTCTGCTTCTGTGATGGGCTATAGTAGTGCCACCTGACATAGGAGTTCTTATATATTTTATGAACTCTGCAGGTCTTGCAAGGCTTACAGTCTCTGCAATCAATCTAGCAGGGTTGATGAAGAGAAGGCAGAGTTTATAACTGGACCGCACTGGGAGGTTATAATTTCTGTCTGGTTTTTGGTGAGGAGTATGAGATCTGCTGGAGTCCGCATGGGATTAATCACACCTGAGGCATTACCTGGGGTGTTTGCAAACTCCACAGAAAGCCTTGGGTAACACCTGGCCTGCTGCTCAGGCAGAACAAGGTGCTGTTCAGTTGTGGCACCTCCCCAGGTTCTGCGGAGCCTGCACGCCAGCCCAGCTGGGCAGTGTGCTGCAGCTTGTATGCCCAGACTGGTCAGGCACAGGCACGCCAGGGGAACCCAGAGCTCTGGAGATGTTAAGGCAGCCCCCTGACACGTGCCTACGCCTGGGTGTGTGGGTGGGAGAGACACCCTGCCCCCTGGCTGGGGTGCTCCATCCTGTCCAGGCAGCCAGAACCTCCCCAGGCTGCTCGCTGTGTTTGCCGGGCATCAGGTGTGTCACGCTTGTGCCAAATGGCAGGATGCAAGGTACCTCACTCTCACCAAAGATGGGGCTGCTGCAGAGGTGAAGGGAGGGCATATGTCATCCAAGAGCACCAATGCAGGCTGAGGAAACGTGTTTGTTTTTTTTCTTTTTAATCGGACCATGTTTTGTATGTTCTCAGTGACTAACTGATATGCAGAAATCTTGTGGTCCAGCACCACCATGCCCCAGGTCACTGCGTGGGGGCTACAGAAGGCCCCATGCTTGGGCCCCGCAGAGAAGCCCCCGCAGCGCCCTGGCACTCGAGAGCCACCGGCTGCAGCTTGGTGTTGACCTTGCTTTCACAGAAGTGGCTGAGAGGAAGCTGACGGTTGACGAGGAGGAAGCCAAGAGGATTGCAGAGATGGGCAAACCAATCCTTGGAGAGCATCCCAAACTGGAAGTCATTATTGAGGAGTCCTATGAGTTCAAGGTCAGTGGTTGTCCCAGGGGTCCTCCAGGAGGGGATGGCTGTGTGGCAGTGGAAAGCAGCCATGGAGAGCAGGACTGGGGTAGCTGTGTGTACAGGGAACGGGCTGCTGGAAGAGGAACGTGCAACACAACAGAGGGTGGCCTAAAGAAATGCCAGGTGGATGTAGCTGCTGGTAGGCAGAGGTGAAGGGAGCTGGAAGCAGAAGAAGCTGGCATGCAGGAAAGGGCAGGAACAAAGCTGTCCCTAGTGAGGCAGGGGTGAGGGAAGAAGGAGCTTTGTTTGGAGTAAGGGGTGGCAAACAAGCAGACTCTGGTGAAGTATGGGTCATGTGTGGGAGAGGTATGGCTGGGCCAACTCCAGCCGTGGAGCTGGCTGGTAGGATAGTGCTTGTGGCACCTCCACAGTTTGGGAAGGGACTGTGAGACCACAGCGCGCTGCAGGATCAGCCTTGCCCACTAGCAGAAGGTTTAATTGTTGTGCATCTTTATTCCCACAACAGAGCACTGTGGACAAGCTGATCAAGAAGACAAACCTGGCATTGGTTGTAGGGACACATTCCTGGAGGGACCAGTTTATGGAGGCCATTACCGTCAGCGCAGGTGAGGGGGAGATCAGCAAATCCACACCAGCATCCCCAGAGCACGTGCAGCCTGGGATGAGCTGCGTCTGGGCCCAGGAGGCAGCATCTGCCTCGTCAGTGATGCTTGGCTGATGGCCACATGGTGGTCTCTCACCAGTGGCCAGAAGGGCTTCTTTTGAAGTGAAAGAAGAGATGCAGGGTATTGGCTTTTCTTCTTTCTAGCAACTAAGAGAAACTTCTCTTGTGGAAACAGTGTCTCCATCCTTGGAACAATGCTTTTTCCCAGTCCTGCTTCTTTCTTCTTCCATCTCTTCCTTTCCCTTGCTATCTGCCCTGTGCTCCCTACCTACTTTCTCTTTACCCAGTTTTTTTCCATCGTCCTGTATCCACACAAAGACCAGCAGTGCTTCCAGCCTCTGGGTTGACCTGCCCCACCGGGCTAAGGAGGGGACCCCTCCAAGGGGCTGCAGAGCTGCTGCTGATACCCTCACACAAATGTGAAACTTTTTGCTGGGGCCGTGCTGGCAATCAATCCATGCTCTGGAGCAGGAGGACCACGAGGGCACTCCAGTTTCCCTCAGTTGCTCTCATTTCTATAACCTTCTGCTACCTTCCCCCCTAAAACACCACTTTGTGACTTCATGGTGCTCTTCACCAGTGATTTCCACAGGTTAACTAGGTACTCCGAGATGGCCTGTGGTTGGGGAAGAGGAGATGAATGCCCCTCTGAGGGCACATCTCACTGCTCCCCAGGGTGGATGCATGGCCCTGGGGTGCCCCAGGAGGCCCCCCTCTTGCTGAGCCCCACCACTGGGCACTGAGAAGGCCGCAGTGCTGAGGCACCAGCCGATTCCTGTGGTGGCCTGCACCACCATGGTGCACCTCTGTGCCGCGAGGGAGCGTCTTGGTGGGGGCCCAGTCTCGCACCCACCAGCCAGGAGACTGGCTGGAGCAGCGCAGCAGGGGTGGGTGGCCACGCGGATGCTCCATCACACGAGACGGACCTCTTCTTCCACGTTGTTTGCAGCGGGTGATGAAGACGAGGATGAGTCCGGAGAGGAGCGCCTGCCATCCTGCTTTGACTATGTGATGCACTTCCTGACTGTCTTCTGGAAGGTGCTGTTTGCCTGTGTGCCCCCCACCGAGTACTGCAATGGCTGGGCCTGCTTCGTCGTCTCCATCCTCATCATCGGTATGCTCACGGCCATCATCGGCGACCTCGCCTCCCACTTCGGCTGCACCATTGGCCTCAAGGACTCGGTGACCGCTGTCGTGTTTGTAGCCTTTGGCACCTCCGTACCAGGTGAGGAGGCCGTGGGGAGGGGATGGGTGGTCCGGAGAGGGTCGGGATCCGCATCCCATCTCGGGTGGCACCCCCAAGCCTCCCTGGTCCCCCAGGCACAGCGGGTTGCCCATTTCTCCTGTTGGACCCCAGTGATTTCTCCTTCCCTCCTTCCCCTGCAGACACGTTCGCCAGCAAAGCCGCGGCCATCCAGGACGTGTACGCCGACGCCTCCATCAGCAATGTCACAGGCAGCAACGCCGTCAACGTCTTCCTGGGCATCGGGCTGGCGTGGTCGGTGGCGGCGATCTACTGGGCGTCGCAGGGGCAGGAGTTCCAGGTGTCGGCCGGCACCCTGGCCTTCTCCGTCACCCTCTTCACCATCTTCGCCTTCATCTGCATCAGCGTCCTCCTCTACCGCCGGCGGCCCCACATTGGGGGGGAGCTGGGCGGCCCCCGGGGCTGCAAACTGGCCACGACGTTGCTCTTCGTCAGCCTGTGGCTGCTGTACATCCTCTTCGCCACCCTGGAGGCCTACTGCTACATCAAGGGGTTTTAGGCGGTGGAGGGACGGTGCCACCCGGGGAGGGACCCCCTCCTCCGTTACCTCACCGGACACCGGTCCTCGAAGCGCGGTTTCACCAGGAGGGACGGCTGTCGGTCTGCTGCCCGGACGGCCGGGCGCTGAGACGGGCAAAACCATCACAGAACAAAAAAAAAATCCACGAAAAGCACCCCAAAAATGATACAAAAGAAAAAAAAAAGCGACAATGGCAAGAGTTTAAATAAAACAAAACAAAGTAAACCCAGCCACCGACCCCAGTCAATGAGATTAAGAAGTTTCAGCCATCTGTAAAGGCCACCTCTCTGGCAGGTTCTTGTTTCCTTTTCTCCTGAGCACCCCTGCGCTGTAAGGAGATGCTTTCTTGTTTTTACTGTTTGGGAATTGCAGAATTCTGATCAGGAATTTGATTTTTTTTTTTTCTTTTGCTTATTGCTTTTTGGTTTGGGGGGGGCACATGGCTTGATTATTTTTTCCTCTCTTTTTTACTACTTAAACAGAAAAATGTTACAAGTTTAAAATCTAAAGCTTCAAGCTGCCGTCAGTGCTGGAATCAAACATATTTTTGGAAGCCACAAAAAACTGACACCGTCAAAGAACTTTTTCACTCTCACCTGTTTCTTCCCCCACCTCCTTCCATTTATTTCTTTTTTAAGAGCATCACAGGACTGATATATTTTTAATACAAACACACACATACACATACACGTACACACACACATGAATTCAGTGACAAAGGCTGGAGCATGTAGTATCTCAATCACCTGCCTGGGCTAAGAAAAAAAAGGAGGAAAAAAACCCCAACCCTCTAATATAATACGTATCATGTATATTTTGACTATGGCATTTCTCTTTGTATAATTACCTTCGAGCTTGTGGTACTGCAGGGAGAGAAAATTATGTTAACTTACAAACGGTAATGAAATAAACAGCTGCATAGAGAGAGCCTGCTGCAGGGGGCGAGGGGGCCGGGTTGCCCCGGCAGGGCAGTGAGCGGTCCTCCCTCCTGGGAGCGGGAGCAAGTCCCTGGAGGAACGTGCTGCCTGAGCAGGACGCCTCGAGGCGTGCACGTTGTCCTTCCAGGTCAAGCTGGGGCTTAAATAGGCAGGTTCGCAAGCAGGAGCAGGGTCCCCGTCCCCACCCGTCACCCCCTCGCGCAGCATCGGCCCCCAGCCCCGTTGCCATCCGGCTCCCGAGAACACCACACCAGAACAACAGGGGAATAAACGCAAGCCGAACGAGGACGACAGGGAAGCCCACAAAGCGTGCCAGCGTGGTCCTGCACGGCCGCTGGTTCGCTCGGCGGCCACCCCGACACTCGCAGCGCCCGTGTCTCATGGGCAGTTGTCGGTCCATGGAAAGGTACAGGCTTCAGAACTGCCGCCCCCGGGAGGCCTGTGGCACCTCCGGTACGTCCTAGGAAAAGCAGACAGGCAAAAGGGCACCCTTTTCATTTGAAGTGCATTTCTTTTTAAGGGAAAACAAAGCAAAACAAACAAACAAACAGGAATATGTCATGAATTACATCAATGGCTGCAAATTGAAATGTTGGGTTGGTAATAAAATTAAATAAAACCTATACCTATATCTATATAAACAGTGCTATCTATAAATATATTTCTTAACTGAGAGTCCTGGAAGAGGATGTTAAAACCTTGCTCTTTTTAAAGTGTTTCCAAGAGGAAGATAATTTTTTTTCTATCAAGAAACAGGTACTGTAAAGGGAAACGTTTTCTTCACAACTTCCACTAGCATACGCCAAGCCCAGGCAGGCCGCACGTGACAGAGGGGCTGGCAAAGGGTCCATCCCTGCCTACTGGAGTGCCCTCTGTTGCCCCAGGGGGCAGGAGATGGTGGCTACAGGTGAGGAAAAACGCAATGGGAACAAGGGCAGGAGCAAAGCTGTCCCTAGTGACAAGCTTGTTGGGAACGAGGTTGTCAAGGACAAAGAAAAGGCATAAAATTATAGCAGGTGAATAGATGAGAGTGACGATGGTCCTTAAAACACAGATGAAATATTTATTTTCATACAAAATGTTTATCAAATATCTCTCTATATAAATGTGTATAAATGTAAGGCAGAGAAGAAGGCTCCTTCTCGTGGGAGCTTTTCTGGCAGAAGCTCTCAGTGGGTGAAAGACCTCGGGTTTGAAGCCAACAAGCACCCACCCTTCTGCCTCCTCATCCTCCCTTCACCATGGCTTTTGGAGAGGGCATGAAAAAGACAGGCAAGAAATCCCAAGGCTGGGTTCCCACTGAGCTTGCCGTTCTTTCCGGCCTCCAGATGTGCCAGCAGCCACCAAGAGCAGCTTCTGCCAACGTCAGTCACTGCCTCCGCTGCCGTCCAGGCTGGGACCCCAGAGCACAGACGTGTGACATGGAAAGAAAAATTTAAAAAGCCCCCAAAATGATCTCTGGGTGTGTGGGGGGTGTTTAAGGTGCAGCTCTCAAGGGATTGTGGTATCATCACCGTTTTTAATTTGGACATGTCAGGTCTGTTGAGTTGTTATTTTAACCATAGCAGTTCACCTGTTCCAGGCTAAAACTGGGACACGGGGAGCTGCAGTGCTGTTATTCTGTTGCTTGTGCTGTATCAGTCACGTGCTTTTCATCTGCTGCTTTCTTAGGCTCACTTTGTGGGAGGGGGTGCAGGGGGACGAGCGTCTGCAATTGCCAATTGCATCGTGACTTTGGTGCCCTCGATGCACTGTGGAGATCTGTGCCAAGCTGACAACTTCAGTGGAGCGTTTCTTTATTTTATTTTCCTTTTTTTTTTACTTCATTAAAAAATATGCAAGCTAAAAAAAAAAAAAAAAAAGCAAATGTGGTGCCTTTGGGGATTTGTTTTTGCTGAGGCTTTTATGTTTTATTTTTGGTCTGCGTACTTGCATCTGGACAGGTGCCTGGACGTCGTCGCCCTCGCCCTGTGTGGTTTGTTCCCCTCGCCCAGCCGGTCGTACTGTGCTGGGGGACCCAGCAGCAGCTGCACCCGGCTGCTTTGTGGAGAGGAGCTTCTGCTGCTCCATTTCCTCGTCAGTGCTCCTTCCTCTGTGCTCCTCCTGGCAGCTTCCCATCGCAGCCTGCGATAAAGCCTGCTTTCACCTCTCAACAGCCCTTTCGCTTTGCCACATGCTTACCTTTCGTCTCTGGGGTGCTGAAGAGTGGAGGGTTGTTAGAGCCCCCTTTATGCATCCTTCACTGTCACCACCGTGCAGAAGCACCCCGGTCCCCACAGGTGCTGAGGATTAGGTCCGGGACCGAAGGATGCTATCCCAGCGTGAGCTGGGATGAGTGATAGGAGACTGCAGGCATCAGGAATTGGGTGCAGTACACAGCTAGGAATGAAATGGCTGTTAGAGCTGTTGAGCAAAGGTTTTAAGCCAGGGAGGAGGGCATTTACAGCTCTCAGATTGGGCTTTGTTACCTTTTTAGTAATTACTGTTTTGCTGGTGTCATCAGAGCTTTTCTGGACAAGCACAAATTAAACACAAAAATATTCTGTGATTCACGCTTCCTCTGATCCCACAGCTGTGGCTGCTGGATTGATTTGTTAGCCACTTGTCCCTGGTGTCAGAGGAGTCCCCCACCCTCCATCCCAAAGCAGCAACACTGCCTCACCTCACAGCACCATCTGCAGGAGAAGCCCCATCAGCTGCATGTGCCACCATGGGCTTCAACCACCCTAGCCCCCTACTGCGGTGGGATGACACCTACCCACACGCCTTCCCCACCAGAGCACTTTGCTTTGGGAAGGCTTTTTGGAGGCCACCCAGAGCTGTATCTCACCTGGACACTGGTGAGATAAAGTGTAGGTAACAACACCTTTGAGGAACCTCTCCTCCTTGGAGATCTTCAGAAGCCACCTGGACGTGGGCCTGGGCACCCTGCTCTGGGTGGCCCTGCCGGGGGTCCCTGCCAGCCTCAGCCACTCCGTGGTTCTGTGAAACTTGTGAATAAGCTGGATGCTAAGATGCCAAGCACTCAGGCACTCAGGCTTTTTTGGGTTCATTCTGTTAGGGAATGGCCACAGCCGTGACCTGGGTGTAAGAACCACCTGCACAAATGGGAGCAGCAGTTGCTCAGCCCTGGCAACAAGCTGAAAAGCATTTGTCACCGAGAATAACCTTTGGAGTATTATATGGAATAACATGTTTTTAATGACCATTGTCATCCTGTGTGTGTGTGCCAGAGGCAGCCAGCTTGTTCACAGTGGTGTTATTTGTGACTTGCCTCCATATGGGGTGGGGACGAAGGGCCTCTCAGTATTTAAATGAGCTGTTTACAATATCTAGATAATTAGCACCATGAGTAAATGGCTCACCAAAATTAACACCATGAGTAGGTTAACCCCCCCAAAACCCTCTGCCTTTCCTTCACCCGGGGGTCAGTGCCATGCCCCAGGCAGTGGCTGGGCCAAGGATGCGCACAGCAGGGGGGCTGGTTGCTGCATGTGCCTTGACAAGACAGCACCAACCAAGCACGGCTGGCCTCCAGGCAGTGGGGTTGAAGTTCCCACCTTAGCTGGGCCAACTGTGGGACATCAAAGCCAGCTCAGGGATGGCTCCCTCCACACACTCCTCCTTCCCCTCCTCAGGAGAACCCAGACATGCCTCCAAGAAGCCACGGCTTGAGCTTAGACATGGAGCCTACTGGTATGATGTGTGGCTGATGAGTTCTTCAGATGCTCCTACCGCACTTACGTGTGAGGATGCACCAATGTCCCAGAATGCCATTGCTGTTTCCAGCTGTAGCTGTGGCTAAAGGAAAAATCATGACCTACCTACTAGTCATTGCTGGGGTGTGCACTCAGAATTCGGCCCAGTTTGAAGAATGCAATAAAAATAACACAGATCTAGGAAGTTCAAATTGGTATGACATCTAGGTGAATCACAGAAATAAACCATCCAAACAAGATTTTATTTTTTTTAGGGTCTATGTTGTGAAGTTATAAATACATTTGTGGGATGATCTCTCTGCTGTCTCAGAAAATAGGCTTGCCTTACAGAAACACTAGCCCCATTTTGTGAGAACCATTTCTGTACACATTGGGTGCATGGAAAAGTTGTAGGGTAAAATGTCAACACAAGCTCAAATGAGGCCCTCAGAAGGTCACCGTGACACCTCCTTGGCACTAAGGCATGCTGTACAGATCACCTCCAATAGCATGGTTGTTCAATAAGCTCTTAAAAATGTAGCAAAAGAAGTTCTATCACCTCCTTTCCTTCAGTAGCATCTTGCATAGAAAATAACTGCAATCCTGAATGTTTTTTTCTTTTTCTGATCATTTTTTTTTCCTTCTTGTTTTATTTACAGTGGCATGGAATATCATTGATCACTATCACTATCATTGATCACTATATAAGAGCATTTCATATGTGAGAAAGCACTTCAGCTTCTCCCCTTTCTCCTCTTTCAGCTTCTGAGCAGTCTTTTCTGCTGGATTGCTGCCTGCTGGGTCCTGTTTTGTGTTTGTACATTCACTCCAGCATCCTCACAGCAGGTCATCCCATGCTTCTCTGCTGAAACTCATCCTGTTGTCTTGGACTGTTTCTTCAATTTATCAAGCATTCTGGTCCTACCCTTCACAGGTGCTCACAGCCCCTCCCAGTTGCATGCCACCAGGAAATTTTATAGCAAAGCAATTTCCTAAAGTGGCGGATGAAAATACTGAATAGACCTGGACCATGGACAGGCACTGGAAAGACTTCCCCAGGAAGCTCTCTGACTTTGACACTGAACTCAATGCTTTGTGAGTCTAAATAGGTTGCATTTCCTCAGCTCGTTTATGAGAATGTCTTCTGGGACAGTGCCAGAAGCTTTACCAAAGTCAAGATATATCACATCTAGTGCTGACTCCCCAGCCATGAGGCCAGTTATCCTGTCAAAGAACGGAATCAAATTGGTTTGATATGATTTGTCCTCAGCAAAACATCAACAAATCCATTCCAGCCATTTTTTACAATCATAAATATATCTAGGTGATTAGACAGTAACTGTTCAGTACCTCACTTTTACAGGTTTTCACATAGAGACATCATTAGGACATCAGTTCTATAATTCCCTAGGTTTTTCTTCATCTCTAGTTAGGTGACATTGCTTTGTCATCCTTAAGTCCTCTGGGATCTCGCATGTATTCTACAATGCTCCGAAACCTATCCCACATGAATCAGAAATGAATTCTGAATTCTCCAGAACGAGCTTCATCGGGCCCTGCTGACATTCTCCTCAATGATCCACATATCATTCGCATTGCTCTTTCTCCTTCTCATTCAGGGGCTGGTGAGTGGGGGGACATGCAGTTGTGTGCTCTTTTCTTCTTAATACAATTAATTCTGCTGAGTATAGGGTCACAACTATTTTTTTTTTTTTTTTGAACAACGAATAAAGCAGGCTTTAAAGGCTCTGTCTGTCTTTAAGTCACTATTTCATTTCACCTTCCATGTTAAAACAAACTTTGCCTTCTCCTTCCACGTCTTTTAGATCACATGCAAGTTACAGGTATTTTTAGGCCTCAGCCTTTCTGATCTTATGCCTGCCTTCTCATGCTAGTCCTCCATTCAGAGTCTTAGGTAAGCACCCTTGTTTCAGGTTCTTGTTTTTCCTTTTCAAGCTTCAGGATGTTAAAGAGCTCTTGAGAGGTAAAGACCCCTTATAGGTCTCTATTCTTGCTCCCCTCATTTCCCATACAGCAGGATAGTTTCTTATTAGGACTTTGACCCCAGCTCTTGTATCAGTTCTCAGATCTCTTTTACCCTGTAAGATGTCTATTCAGAGATACTACCCCCACCGGTTTCCTGAATTCATTGCTATTTGCTATTTTATTTCTTGGAGTTGAAGTACTTTAACTTCTTTTACAAAGGGCTGGTATTCAACTGCATTTCAAGCAAAAAAAAAAAAAAAAAAAAAAAAAAAAAAAAAAAAAAACACAAAAAAAAAAAAAANTTGCAACAAGCATCTGAACACTTGAAAAAATCATAACAGCTCAAGAGATGCAGAAGTTCACATTCACATTGGACTGCAGGTGACCAGATCCAACTTCAGCCACCTTCATACAGCTTTGCCTGTTACAACTGCCAGCTCACAGTGAGAACATCCAAGTCACTTCTGAAATAGCTCCATCTCTTCAGCCAAATGTTGTGTCAGCTCTTTTCTGACACAGTGAAATCAGTAGGGATCACTTGAGTAGTCCCAGCCAAAATTATGAGATAGCAATGGCACTCTGTGCTATGCAAAGCCAGAGCTTTACTCTATAATGGGACACTGGACATTCAAACTCTGCAGTTTTTATTACCTGAAGCACAGCATTGAGATGCTACGGAAGAACTCATTTCAGCAAACTGAGGATGAAGGTCACACGCAGTTCCGAGCCCTTCAGTCACATCTCAAAAAGCAATGCGTTATGTGGCTGTTGTGTGCCAGGACTGAATCTGTTTTAGTAAGGTGAGCTGAATTCACCTGCACGCCAGCCTCCCGGATCCTGCCCTGAGGAGACCAGGGCCAGGCAGCTGCGGACTCCGTGCAGGAGCGCTGGGCCTGCTGCTCCTGCTGGCACCAGAGGAGGAAGATGCGGAGACCCCAACCTCTGCAGGAGCCACAAGCGTGCCCCCCTCCTGCCCCAGCAGCCACCCAGCATGGCCCTTGCCACACACCACAGCCCAGGGCCAGCTCAGGCAAGGGAGCGGAGGGCCACCAGCCACCAGGGCCCTGTCCTCAAGGGGACGCTGGCCAGCTAAGTACGTGGTGAGGCCATGGCTCCTCTGCCTGGGCCGAGAGCCAGAAGACCCCCAGCCCAGTACAGCACAACATGGCATAACTGTTTGTTCTTGCTCTTGTGGGAGGTGGGGACGTAGGTCTGTGCTACAACACATAGCTGGCGTTGTTTTCCAAAGGAAAGCTAGACACCTCTTGGTGTGCACAGGCAAGGCACCTCGAAAAAAAAAAAACAAAACCACCCATTAAAATCACTAAGTGGGCCTACAGATACAGAATAGCAGAAAGCATAACTTGCAGGACAGCCAGCCTCAGGCTTTCTAGCAAACGCTCCTTAGAAAATACTTGCTGTTGTATTCCTAGTTCCTGAGGTGCTGTTTTTTAAAACCCACTTTGTTTTCAAGGTGTTTTCCAAACTAAGGAGCACCACTTCTGCAGATCCTGCTGTCCAATTTAATAGCAGTTTTTGGAGGGTTGCCAGGTGATTTTGCCCAGAAAGGCTTGCAAGGGCTGGCTGCTGAGAAGTCAGAAGATCAGCCTTCTGCATGGGGATTTTGTTAGCTAGATAAGGGGGAAGGAGGCAGGGGAGGATGAAAAGTCTTCTGGCAATATCACTGTTGGAAGCAGAGGCTGAAGCAAGCTCTCTGTAGTTCTTTTGACTTGCTTATGGAATTACTGCACCGCCAGGGAAAGGTGAAGGCCTCCCAGAGTGTCTCACGTTGACCACAAAAAAGAGGAAGCACAGCCAAAGAATTACTCATTTTTTAAAATTCTTTTCCTGCTCTTTAAGTCTTGCAGAACTCCAGAGATGGTACCTACTGCTTCTCCTTGAGCCCCAAAACTTGTTACCTTGGTAATAGAAACAAATGAGCTTGGTTTGCTAGTTTATTCCTGACAAACCCACATTGACTGTCACTCCTCCTCACATTATCTCCTTGAAGTTTGCAATACTTTCATCATTTAACTTGCATGTAAGGACAACAGTCTTAACAGCCCCCCTCCCTACCTACCTACAAACATGCCAGCCTGTGACTATTATAAAAGCAGAAAACCTCCCTTTGGGACTGTAATTACCTCCCTTTGATGTGCAATGAATGAATTGGCTCATTATCAACTGCAAGAGATTTACATGTGACCAAGTGAAATGACATTGACAGTAATGAGAAAACTGGTCATATCTGCTTGACGGGAAGGGTGCGTGGCCTCCTCTGTCATGGGCCTGCTCCTGTATCCACTGACAAAGCCACCCCATGGTAGTCTAGGAAAAGAACATGTTTTACAATAATAGCAGCTTCCTGGCACACCCCATTACTTGTCATCTCTGAGGAATAAAGGTTTTAAACACCATCTAGCAGATACCATTTCAGGCTCCAATGTAATGAAGCCTGAGCCACAGAAGTGATGTATAAATCTCCCATATGAGAAGGGATAAGGAGACATGAGATGCAGCACCTGTCTTCTGTCCCTGGTTTAGGGAGACTGTGCTCTGAGGTCCTACTTGGCTGTGGTTGCCACTTTTGGAGGTCACCTCTACTCTGACACTGAAGTTTCAGAGCCTTTTGAAACAGCCTGTGCAGATTCAGGCAGCTGTCATCAAACCACAGAGGAGAGCACTCAGGGGCCTGTTTCCATTCATCCTGGAGGCTTACACACAGGAGAGAAGCATTCTCAGGACCTCAGATCCCAACCAAAGACTGAGATCCGACTTTGAGAGAAGGAAAGTCCCTTTCCCCTTTCCTTTAGCACTGTGTAAGTAATAGAACATTATGTGAAACAAAGATGAGCTCTGGAAATCAAGATTCAACAAGAAACCACCACAAGACACTAGAGCAGAAGTTATCTATTTTATTACAAAACCAAAATCAAACAGATGCCTTTCAGTCTAACGATGCCATAGGCAGAAATGTGCTGGGGCAGTTCAATACAAACCTAGGCCATGGAAAGCAGTGCCTTCATACGAATGAATCCCACTATAATGCAGTTCCCTCCAACACACCATGTCCTTGGAGGATCAGCAAAAAAGGAAGGGTTTTTGCTTCTGGCAGGAAGAGCAGATGACTTGCACTGTGGAGCCCTGGTTCTCTTCTCTGTCCCAGCTGTTTTCAGCTGTCATTCAAAGTAGAGCTGGAGAGGCCCAGGAGGACTTGTAGGAGGAGAGAGATGTCCAGGGTCTGCCTCCAGGCACAACTCTGACACCACCACCACCACCACCCAGCCCCAGCTTCAGTAGGATGATACTGATGAAAGGCAGAGCAGAACATGCTTACCACTGCCATACAAGGACATGTTTGGCCTGGCAGCCAGGGGGGATGGCCGTTATCTGGCAAGAAAAGCAACAAGGGAAGCGAAGAGCTGAGGCATTGCTGTTCTGATGAGTACGGACCATTCGGACAACTCACTGGATGGGTTATATGAATCAGGACCGGTACCGTCTGTGTGAGTTTCCCACACACAAACCCAGAACAAGTAACCTAATCCCTGTCCCGACATCACACAGCCATAGTGGTTGGGTCTTGCATGCCAATGTACAAACGCTGCCATAAGCTGCTTAGAGGCCTGTGTGAACCCAAAGTCAGGATGCTGGGGCTTGGACTCCTCCCATGAAAATAAAGGGGGAAACAATATAATCCTTGGATCCTAATCCATCCATCAAGTCAGTACTAGCATAACAACATGAATACCCAGCAATACCAAAGCTAAAATGAACAAACAACCCTTATTTGGCTTCCTTGAAGAACCGATTCAATTTTAATTGCAAACTACATGTGAACGCAGGCCTATTAGAGGGGAAGAATGCAAGGATGAGAAAAAGGTCTGCAGAAGGATAGTTATGTGACAGGCAGTAGCACTGGCTGGCTGATTTACTGACATTTCCAGATGAAAAGATGCAATGACTTTTAGCAGCTCTGCACTCCCCCTGCAATCTTGTGGGGCGCTGCCTGCCCTCAGTGGCTGGATGACAGAGCTCCTGTAGGCATCCAACTGTCTGCTTTTGCTGGATGCAACTATGCATTAGAAAACAAAAAACAAACAAACAAACAACAACAAAAAACAAAAACAAACAAACAAACAAAAAAACCAAAAAACAGCAGCCAGAGCTTTTAATTCCTAAAACTAGCATATAAAGACAAGGAGAAGTGGTTTTTTTTATACAGTTGGGTTCATTCTTCACTCCTACAATAGGATTAACGAGTGACAGGGACATTTCTAACTATACACTAAACCAAATCATTTCAACACACTAAAGATGTGTGCTGGACATTTAAAAAGAGAAGATGCAATTGAGAAATGGGAACTTGCAGTCCAGAAAAGCACATACATTGTATGTGAGGAACCATGAAGATCCAGCAGTAGGATCTGCTCTGGTTAAAGAGGGTTTTTCTTTACATGATGGTGGTGGAATGTACACTTGAGGGAGTACCAGAGGTATTTTCAACCATGTCAAATGCTTTAATCAACTCCAATCTACTTCCCAGGGGAAGAGTTATTATTACTATTAAACAGTTATTTAAAGAAAGCTTGTTTTTTTTTTTCCTAACTTTCCATTTTGACAACAAGGCACTAACTTATCGCATCAGGACAGCCCGGCTGTGATGTGTTTATCTCATGCTATCATCATGGTGACAAGCCACAGAGTGAAGATGCTGTGTTGCAACATCTTTTACCAAAGCAGCAAAGCCTCAAGTGACAAGCCCAGTTTATACAGTAACACAATGCTTTTACAAGCAATTGTTGGTGTGATCTCATATTAGCATGGCACGATGTCACCTGTGACTACAGGTTCTTGGTCCAGAGATGAGCGACACAAAGATTGCCAGGTCTGAAGCGGGAAGTTGCTCAGAGCATCCCCTACGAATGGGCAAATGCTGCCAGAGGTTGAAAACGCACAAAGCGAAGTAAAACAGTGTGTGTCCCATCACACTCTGCCCAAACCCAGGATAGCTGATCCGCTGACTTCACAATTGCATCTGACTGAGATTAAGTAGACAACTTTGGAAAAACCGCTGGTGGTTGCAACAGCTAGTGTGGCCTCCAGGAGCACCAGACTCTTCAATCCAAGCCTTCACTGTTATTGTAATGTGCCACTGGAATATAAAAACATTGGAGGTACTGATAGCAGAGAATCAGGTGAAGTGGGTACTCTAAGCTAGACAGACCCTCTACTGTGCAGGAGAGGAGCTTGGGATTCACAACCACCAAAGACAAGAACAGTCATTGCAGACAATCCTTTACCAGCGAGCATGGCCCAAGCTGTAGAGCTGAAATGTAAGTAAACCAGACTCTTTGGGACCAGCAGCATGACTGTGTCTTTCTGCACTGACAAATATGTTCTTTGCTGCCCAGCAAAGCAATAGGCAGGCTGATGCTGCTTTTAGCAGGTTTCTCAATATTTTTATTGTTTTACATCATATAGACGAACAGTTTGTCAGAGAAGATGATGCATGACATCACTCCGCTGACTCTACTAGGGTCTATGGCTCCCATGTCCTTCCAATACTGTTAGATTCCTAGGACATGGCATATCTTTGCTAAGCATGTCTTCTGAGCATGGATAGCAAGGCATTTGCAATTCATTTCTGCCCAGTTTGCAAAAGGTGCAGAAACTACTTTTATATTTCCTTAATACAACCCTTTCCTAACCCTACTTTAAGCAGCTTTGCAGTGCACCACTACTGAGGTGAAATCTGTGCTCTCTCAAAAGCCCCAACACCTGTGAGTTGCACAGGGCTGTACAGTAAGAATAGAGGGGGTTCCCAAGAAGCATCTGGTATGTGGGGCACTGTGTGCACATCTGCGAGCACAAGTCATGCTGATGCGCTTGCTCATTTATGCATGGGGATGTTAAGGAGATCAGTTTGCAACTGAATGATGGATCAGTGGCAGAAATGAATGCATTACTGTAATCCATTAAATGCGAAGTGTCCCTCTAACCCTAACAGCCTTCAAAAGCAAAGGGAGGAACAGGACAGTGACTCCAACCCCTGTACAAGACAACTGTACAATTTACATACATATTTATATACAGTATATAAAATTCTCTTTGAGTCCCAGTGAACTCAATTTTAAGTCATCAGTAGCTGTTCCAATTTTAAAAAGTCATGATCCTGCTTCTCCCCACTCTCCAAAGTATTAGATAATGGCATTGAAAAGAAATTAAAAACAAACCCAAACCCAAACCAATTATTAGAAAGTGCAAACGTTCTGGGTGCCACTTCTGCTACGTTGGATGTTGCTGATGCTGCATGCTTGCTCACATGCAGCAAGGTGTCTGTCCGTCTGTCGCTGTATCGTTCTTTCCTTTGGGTCGGCTCCTGCCTTCCCTTCCTGTCTTCTGCTGCTACACCAGGCGGCCTACTGAAAAGGGTGGGGTGGGCAAAAAGAGAAAAACAAAACAGAAGCAGGGAAAGTGAGGAAAAAAAAGGCAAATTAAAACCAAAATGGCTCCCAATTGAGATAAGATACAGCACAGCCTCTGCTGCAGCCATGGCCCCAGAAGGCTGAGATCTCAAGTAAGCTGTGAGGCTGAAAACAACAAGGGGCTAATGAGACAGCCTTGCTGAAAAAAAAAAAAA
>VXAA01006453.1:413224-538360 GCA_013399115.1 Anseranas semipalmata
GAAGTGTTGACTGAGTCACACACAGCCCTAGGGACTAATGTATTTTTAAACATAAACCACCACTTTCCCTCTCCCTCCCCCTTCTTGGAAATGGGCATGCAGTCTGGGCAAAACACTGGTCTGACTTCTCTCCCTCTGCTCTTCTGCCTGTGATGGCTGATGCAGAATCCCACCGCTGTAAGGCTGCCCTGCCACCAGCTGCCCTAGAACCACAGCCAGCTGCCTCCATCCCTAGCCAGGCAAGCAGGAGGAAGACATTTAAGACCTGTCCCCATCTCCGCAACAGCAAAATACAGCAGTTTCCCTGTTCCTCAAGACTTGCCTGCACCATGCCCTCTGAAGTCTACCATGCTGATGAATCTGGAGAGGATGCAGCAAGGATGGAGCTGGGAGCCCCAGGGCCCTGCTGAGCTATCGGCATCCTAGGGGATGGTGCAGGGGTGCTGCTTAGTGAGTCAGATAGATGCCCACATCTCTGTCTTCCTTTCTTCAGAAAGTTTTTTTTCTAAGTCCCTCATCAAAGGTTCTTTAAGAATCAAAGCTCTTATGGGATCAGAACAAGTGCTCTTTGTGGATTAATTACAAGTGAAAACAGTGAAGAGAAGGCAGAAGTATGGATTTGGTTTTCAGAAAGGAGAAAGGTTACCAGGCAGACCTCACTGGGACCAGTGTTAATTGACATGCCCCACCAAGTGGGAACGAATATTGTCAAATGCAAAATTACTCCAGATTTTCATATTTGAATCTGACCACACAGCTTTACATAAGGTTCTCACAGTGTTCAATGACCAGGTCGTAACAACAGCAGATTGACTTCAATGTCTAGACGTACAAAGCAGTGCATGAGTGGGGATGACCTGTCCTGCACTAAGAACTCTGAGCGACGAGGAAAGAGGTTGAAGCCATAGCAAATGATTTTTGGAATACCTCTTCTCAGCTTTTAGTAGCAGACAAAAATCAAATACATGCTCAGAATTGAGGACACACCAGAAAGCATCACTATATCAATGCAGTATCAATGCATAAGGCTGAGCTCATCCTTATCTTCAGTTCTCTGTTCAGCCCATCTCAAAGGGAACACACAGCAGGGCTAGATAAGGTACCCAGAAATGTGAGGAGGTTAGCAAGAGGTGTGGGAAGATTTCTATCATTGAGCAAATACGTAGCCTAGGAATTTTCAACATGGAATGGAGTCTAACCAGACGTATGTTGAAGGGCTATAAAACAACAAGTAGCAGGGGAAAGGTAGGCAGGGGAGAGCTGCTCACTGTTTCTCACAGTACAAATTGAGAAGCACCCAACGAAGCCATGAGGCAGCAGGTCTGAAAGGAAAACAGATGAAAGTTGTTCTTCACACCTGACAAAAGGGTGCAATTCACTGCCACAAAGTACAGAGGAGAGCAGACCTTAACTGAGACAGAGAAGAATCTTTATGGGAATGTGTCTATGAAGTAATACAATGGAAACACAGCAAATCAGCTAAATCATTGCTTGCTAGAAGCAGGGAGAATAAGACCAGGAGAGTGTTCATCCAATACTTGCTGTGCCCTATTCTAATTCCTTAGCAACATGCTGTCTGACACAGCTGAGGACATGGTGCTGGACTTTGAGCTGATGCAGCAGAGCAGCACATTATTATGTTCACACCTCTTATGAACAACCCTGGCTTCCAGTTGTTTATGTATAGCTATTAGTGAACACCGGAGAGCAGGGGAGCATGAATTTTAGGACACATGGTTATCATAGAAAAAAAAAAAAGGAAACAAATATTTTGACAAGATACTCACTGAAAGGGTTAAGGCCTTGTCTTTTTCCACTGGGCAAACTGCTCAGGCTACCTGTAAAATCCAAGAACCATGTTAAAGGCAATAAATGCCACGGCATGACCAAGGAGCATCCCCACAATCTGCTGCCAGCAGGCAGGCTCAAAGGAGCTCCTCCTTTGTGGGTGTGCACACAGCAAGTCCTGCCAGCACTCCTTAAGATTCACATGCAAGAGTCACACCAATATGCCTGAAACGGCAGATGCTAAACACCCGGTGTTGTAGTATCTGAACTTCATGAAATCCAGAGGTTTGGTGTGGGCAAGAAGCAATGATTACAAAGTTAAGCTAAACTGTGAAAGGAGGAAGAAGAAAGGAAGGATGCAAGTAGTGCCATGAAGTTTCCCCAAACAGGCTTTGCTAACAGCAAGCAAAATAACGCCATGTAGAAAGCGGGCAGCCAGAAATGTGGAGGTGTAGGCAAAACAGATAGGCCAAGTTTACTTAATCTCTAGTGATGGAATGCTTGGACACACAATCCAACAGGTGCCTAAAATGAAAGACCTAAACTCGTATCTGGCAGAAAGGCAGGAACAGACTGCACAGTTATGACTGTGTCAAAAGATACAGGCACATGCACCCTACACCAGACGGAGCTAATGGCAAGGGCTTTTGCCTCTACAATAAAACAGTTCCCATGATGTGCTGGGTACAGACAGCTGAGGCAGCTGAGCACTCTTGAAAGCATGTTATAGTTCCTGTTAGCTGCTTAGTCTGGATTTCAGATGAGGGTCATCAGCTGGAAATGGGAACTCCTGCTCCCAGCCAGAAGAATGTTGCCACCCCCAACTCTGGACAGGCTTAAATCTTTGATTTGTGTGTGCATCTGATATGAGTGTACACCTTGCTTTGCACATTAAGTGATTTCACTTGCACCAGTAATACAGGCACTAACAACTAAAGAAGAAACTTTGCTCTGTGCAAGAGAAAGATGAGCAGAAACATAGTGACAGGGTGGGAGAGCAGGGAAACTGCAGGAAGACAGATGCTACACCATAAGAAAGGGATGGAAGCACTGAGAAGGAAAAGGGAGGGGGAGAGAAAGGTGGGGGGCGGCTGCATTTAAAATGGATCACAAAGCAAAACCTGTTGGCTTTAAAAATTGTTAATAAGAGAAACTGTATAAACATAGTAAGCGATTTCAAGGCCCCCAAACACCAGCCTCGTATCAGCCATCTGCCCTGGCAAGATCAGAGGAACTGCTGTTAAGTTATTCCTGTGCCTGTACATAAAAAGCAGGGCTCCGTTGCCAAGAGGCAGATTCTTCCAGAGCTAATTGGGACTCACCCAGAGGCCTGGCAATAAAAACGCAGGGCCTTTACGAGTCGCTGCATCCTTGGGCAGCCGTTCCCCTAGAGGGTGCTGCTCGGCCGCGCACGGCCCCGCGCTCCATCACCTCCCTTCGCCCTCAGCCTACCTACAGCTAAAGCCTCACTCCTGGGGTCTGTGCTCATCTCTCTTGTGTCGACTGCATGTTCACACGTGGCTGAAAGCTGGCTTCAGCAGCTCTCCCAGGTTTACATCCCCCCGCCCCAAACTGAAACAGGTGTCGTCTTTTGTGCCGTGTACTCAATCCCCTTCTCAGTACAAGCAGCTTGCATGTGCAAATATGTCAGAAAAAAAACAACAACTTTGGAAACCACTGCAGCTAAGACTAGTGTGCATTATTGTGACCGAGACCTGCTTGCCTTCAGAAAGGCTTGTGAATTTGACACAAAAGGCCTAAAATGACAGTGAGATTCAAGGTTGGGCATGACAGACCTTTCCAGCACTTTTCCAGCATTTGTCCTGAATACATCCATGCAGGGAAACTACACTACCATAAAGCTGATCACCTTTCACTCCAAAGGCAAAGGATATCATCTTCAGTCAGCTGCCTTCAACATAAACACAGGCCAGCTAAACAGAAGACAAAACCCCAGAGTACTATTGTACCGAGCATGAAGTTGAAATGAAAGAGAGGAAGGTATATGGCAGATGGTGACAGCAGGTAAACAAAGCGTATTTGGGAAGCATTTGGGTATTGCAGGATAACATCCCATCACTCAGTAAGTTTCCTAATGGAAAGTATTTACTCAGCTTCACAAGTACACTATTTGGGGTAATAATTCTAGCTACAGTAGATGAGGCCATATGTTATCAGAAGGAAAAGCTGCAAGGAAACCCCCGCAGCTTTTTATAGGCAGATGTAATTCCTCTGACTTACTGAGCAAACCTCTCACCTTTGATGGGAGAGAAATACGCTACTAGGAGCCCTGTCTTGTGTCAACACAATACTGATGTCCTGATTGATGCTAACCCTCAGGATTAAAGGTGACAAACTATAGCATCCCTACTGAGCTTCAAAGGCAGATATCTGAACAAGGCAAACAAAGCCAAGCACTGAACCAGCGGAGTTTGTTTACATTCTAATCTACATCTAATTACAGTTAGATGTACTCTGAATTTTAGTTTTATTAACTCAGTCACTGCCTTGCTGTATTCAGCAAATGGTATTTTACGGTTTTCTCATAGCCACTCAGACTGTCGTCAGCTTTCTACCATCATCACTTCAGAGTCCTTTCCCAGATGACTGCTCCTTGCTACCTGTTCCCACACAGCTGCTTGCATAAGTGATGGAGTATCTTCACTCCCAGAGGTCTCCCAAGCACAAAGAAAAACAGTCACTTCTGCAGATACCGATTAGAAGGGCCTCAAACACCACTGAATTAATTCTGCTGTTATTTTTCCTTCTTTCTGTAGTATTTGCTCAGCTCCAGTGGAAAGTGATATGCTGTTTAATCAACACCCCCCATTTTTAATTAAGACATTTTGATCCCATTTCTGAATTGTTGCGTTGGCACAGACAGTTGTTAGTTTCCGTCCCAGAAGTTCTCAATGGCCTGTGAAGCGGACGCAGCACCTACCATCTGACAAACTCTTGGATGGCAAAGCAATCACAGGATCTGAACTGGCGGAAGGAAACTGCCGTCAGCTGGCAGAGGGACATTTCTTTGCTGCTTAATACCTTAGCTCCTCTTTGGGCATGCACAAAATGCTGACTGTCTTCTGAATTTGGAAGAATACAGAGGTAAAATTGAACTCCAGCACTTTGCAGCCAGCATAACTCATGTAAGCCTTGCCCAGACCTACAGTTTCCTCTCTGAGATCACTGGACTCCAATTAATCTTGGGTTCAGTAACTTACCAGGAAAGCTTTACAGCATGTGTCTATCTCTTCTTGAGAACCCTGTCTTTTGACTAATGCATACAGCAGAATTTGTTCTTTGATCACAGATGGTTCCCCCCTTAACTCAGGCTGTGCAGACTGCACTGATGAACGCTAACTTTTAACAGGTTGTAAGTTGGTCTGTTTTCCTTCCACAGTTCCTCAGACAATCCTAGATAAAATGAAGGCAAAGAGTTTCTGGCTTACTCTGAGCTACAAGCCCTCTCTGCCCATTTTGCCCCAGCTTAAGATACCATTTGTATGCTTCTGCAAGCCCTCAAAGGCTGGCTGTTTGTGGTGACCCCATTCTGAGCTCCAGGAATGGCATTTCTCTGTCAGAGCTGCTCCTGATAGAAACACATCTGGTTTAAGCAGAGAGGCAAGAGCTGTGCAAAGTGGCCACCGGACCTAGCAGATTTCCCAGCAGCTTTCTGGGTCATCATAAGGATGGAAAAGAGGAATGGTTGCTGGCTGACTGGACAGCTATTTTCCTCACTGGAGAAACACTGGCTGGCAGCACCCAAATATTAGGGGACCACAGGGATCAAGAACCTGCCGAGGAGAGGAAGAAAGACAGAACTATGCGTCTCAGACAGATTTGCTCCTAACCCAGAAAGAGCTCAGAGTCAGGCTTGTCCTTATGAACATCCCATATGAATCTTCCCATATAAATCTTATTTGTTTAATTTGTGTGTTACCCAAGAGGCATATAACAGTGCTGATTTATCTACGCCCTGTGCTTCCACCAAGCAACACCATTTCCACTTTTGGATGGAACTGGTCACAAAAAATCAAAAGCAAAACATTGACAAAAATGCAGAAGCCTTAATGTTTGTTTTTCTCACCATCCCAAACCCTACAAAATTTGTATTTAAGTTTTATTTTCAAAATCAGTACAAGTGTTCGATTTACCTAGCAGGAGGCACACTCACCTAGAATGATGACCCACCTTGCTCTAGTCCTTATGCTGCTGGATACCAAGCAGGATTTGGAACATCTGAGGCAAGTTCATTAGTAATGAAGTATATCAAGTGGAAATGATGACTTTCCTTGACTCCCTCAAACCCTTTCTCATCCAAATGCAGACCAGAAAAACCTCTCCAACAAAGTTTTTGTTGAAACAAACGTTTCCATGAGAAGTTTTGGTTTCATCTGACTGGCAGTTTACAACAGAAAGTACGTCATCAAAAAGCTTCCCAACCAGCTCTTGGCTTGGACCCACAGTGACCTCAGCCCAAGCAGATGTGTGGAGGCCGTGGTATAGAGAAAGAAACACAGAGAAGAAACACATGGACTTGTTGGCTGATTGCGTGCTCCCATGTTTTGGGATAAGAGGATGTTAGAGAAAAGGTGAGCTAGTGGCTATTTCTTATTTCAGAGGTTCTTGTGAATAGAAGACAGGGCAAACATGTTATCTACCACCTTACAAATTCATGACTTTTTAAAAAAGATTTATCACAAATTTGCATACTGCACCTCTAGAGTTCACAGTCAGTTCTTTCCTACACGTTGGTATCTGCTCCCTGCACTGGCTTCCTCTATTGCTTTTTACCCCTCATCATCTTTTAGCTACACCCAGTCGTTTCTTAAGAGTTTTCCTTCCACAAAACTTATGCATTTATCTTTGACCCTCAAGGCTTATCAGGCCTCTAGTAGGTATGTGGAGCTGTGTGACAAAACAAGGTTGTAGCCTCTTTTTGCACACAATCCTGTCCTCATACAATGAAATAAACCATGAAAGGTCAGGCTGTGTTCTCAGCAAACAGTTTGGAATCAGGCACTCACAACATGTCTCCCTTGCTGCTTTCTTTCCCCTTCACTCGAACTCAAAGATTCTAATTTTCTTCCTTCTCTCCTTTTTTTTTCCCCTTCCATAAACTAAATTCTGAACAGTCAGTTGGCCAAGGCAGCAGATTCCACAGAGTCTTATTCCAGGCCAAATAGCCATAAAACTCATTTGGCATATTCATCTTATTGGGAAGGTAATAAAATTAAGGAACAGGACTGCTATTTTGGTATGTCATTCCTCAGTGAAGTACCAATGACTAAGAAAAAACTTCCACTGAGCTAGGGAAGCCGAAAGCTTCTCACAGCTGACAAATAATGCAACAGCCTTATTATGATAACCAAGATGTTTGCAAAGCACCTAGAAACAACTTTCCAGCACTCAAATGCACTCACTCCCTTCTCCTGCATGCTACACCTGAGGAAAGGACTAAGGAAAGGTTAAACCTGGAAAAAGAAAGCTAGCCACCCATCCCGACCAGCACGATGGTTAGTTACAACAAGAGCTGTCTGCAAAGCCAAAACACCTGCACAGGAAATTAGTCCCCAGGAATCTTCCAGCTTGCCTCCTCTTGCCAAGCAAATCTACCCACAGTCAAGAATGACTGATAATTATTGAATTTGGGTTGAACAGTTTCAATTCATAAAATTTCCAAAAATATCAGTTTGGTCCAGGTCCCAACAGAAGATGAGGTGAAGATGAAAGAGGAAGAAAAGGAAGGAGGATGGATTGGTTGCTGAGGCACTAAACAGAAAGTAAGAAAGTTATTCATATGTCCTATTTCTCTCCCATTTTTAAAGTTCAATTGAACTCTGAAAAAGGGCAACAGTACAGTCCTGCACTTTCTCTCTGAGTTTTTCTCTCTGCGTCATCCACTCTCCTGCATACTGGATTTAGCAATGAAAATAAATATTATTTCTGTTAGTCAACAGGGTCTCTGGAGAAGGACTGGGTCTGTGCTGGCTCATACACCATCCAACCTACATGGTTGAGACAACAGAATATTGTTAGCAGTGTATTACTCAGAAAGGACCTGATCTGAACTACAGTTTCCAAGGACTTTTACAGTACAAGCAGGGTACTGGGCAAGGCTCAAATTTTTGCCCTGTGTCCATATAGTGCTTAGCACAAAGGTCTGTGATAAGGACTTTAAGACAGAGCCATAACAAATAATGAACTATACTCACATGGCAGGATATTAATCCCACTCATTTTCCCATGCAAACTGTGGCACTTTAAAATCACCTGGGAGAAAACTGATTCCTGAGTTTAATGTAATTCCATGTCAGTCTTTTATTCTCACAGAATGGGAAGGAAAGCCACTCACCTCCTTCCTTGCTGACTCCCAAGCACCCCTTCAGCTCCTGAAGGGAGATAGACTTGTCCTTGTTGAGGTCACAGTAGTCAGTGAAACGTCGGGCACATTTCTTGGGCTTGGCTTTCTTCTTCACGTAACGCTTGAAAGGCTTCAGCTCCCGCTTGTTGATGTCATTGCTGCTGTTGTTGTCCAGCTGGCTGAAGTACCAATGTACCACTCGCTCCTCCAGCGTGTGGCTGGGGTCTGGCTCAGAGAACCTGGAAGGGAGGAAGCACAGGCCCCTGACAAGTGGGTGCTCTCATCACTGCTGTTATGCACATGCTGAAGAGCCAGAGCTGCTCGCTGAGTCAGGCACATACTACGCCATATATAAAGCAGGATAAATACACAGGTCTTACAATCTCATTTTAGCTGAGCTCTTTTTTTTTTTTTTTTTGGGGGGGGCGGGGGAGGGGGGAGAATAACTTTTTCTAAAGATATCCTTTAGCATTAACAAGTGGTGCCAAGAGATTCCTGGAGACTGATACCCTCAGTAACTACACTTCTCTTTGCACCAATTGCTGAAACTCTGCCTAATCCCAGAAGGATCTCCCTTTAGAGGGCAAAAGGCAGTCTCCATGGTCCTTTTGACCCTTGGGCTCCCATTCAAATTACTAACAGGAGAGCCATGAGTGCCAGCTATCATGGTAGTTCCTGTGATATCAACATCTAGGCTTCAGAAAGGGAACAAATTCATTTAATGCAAGATACATTCATTATTTGAAAATGTCCTTGGCAAGATGCAACATTCTTGCTGTATCTATTTATGATCTGAACTCCTGTGCTGTATTTCCAGCATATTTAATGCTTTTCACATGGTTGATTTATACACAAGAATTCCATAGCAGACAAGCACCACAAATCCATTAAAAGCAATACTATGGAACTGGCAACTTCAGCTTACTTCATTTCTTACTCATTCTGATATTACAAGTTTGATGTTATTTGGCTCACATTTTCTTTCTGTGGACAGCAACAAAAAATATCAAAGAGGAGGAGGAAGAGAAGGGGAGGAACAGCCACAGCTGAAGATGCATGAGTAGAGAATACTGCCAATCAATCTCAAGCCATTACTGAACAGGCACTATTATGTTATACTATTTACGCTGTATCAGGTGTTCTGCAGTTGCAGCTGGGATGGGGTTATTCCTCAGTGATACAAAGAACCAGGGATGAAATCCTTTCTAAAGAAGAATTTTTAAAAAGTGCACTAAGGTAGCCTGTCTTTTCTCCGTGTCAAAAATGTACCGGTAAAGAAAGCTGAAATGATGCTGAGACTTGAGCCTTTTTCCTCCCAAGCATAACGTATTTCAGTGCATAGAAATGAGTTGACAGGCAGTCAGACATGCTACACTGGCACTGGTTGCTCCGACTTATTCCTTCCCCAGCAATGAGAGAGCGACAGTTGTGAGCTGCAGGCAGACAGATTCTGGTGTGAGTTCTGGGCATTTGAGCTGGTGGGGAAATATGAACCAAGGTTCATTTTCACTAAGGTATACCTTATTAAAATGCATTTTAAGACCGTCAACCACCTTATTTCAGAGACTGATAGGACATATACTTAAATGGTCACTGAAAATTTCTTTGTTGGGAACTAGAAGGGTGAAAATCCTTTTGACCTTCCCATATGACCACTTCTTCCTCTAAAATGCAGCTACCGAGTCTGAAAAATAAAAATCCCAACCCACAGCCATGGTAATTCACATCACTAGTGTGAAAGGTAGCCCCTATCCAGAGACATCTGGATCCCCCCCAGAAGTAAAGACACACACTGGGGAATGGCAAATAAACTGCACAACATTTTTCCCAAGGTTTTGAGAACATCTCCTTCATCATTTCTTAGCTGAAAAGCAGCCTGGCATTCAGTTGCAGCATCTGGTCAATGTACAGTGGGATAAACACTGTGGGGGAGGAAGAAGAGGTTAGGAATAAGTTTGGCTTAGTTTTGGGAGCCAAAATGCAAGGCAAGCTCCTGGAGCCACCTATGTACAAGCAGAAATTGCAAAAATCTCCCCAGGAAGCTAAGGGAGTGCCTGGATTTTTTAGAGCCTTGAAACTCTATGTGAAGACCAGGACGACAGGAAAGAATAAAAACACATCCTGCAGTTTGTTTTTATGACATTTATAAACACAGCCATTGGCCTGTCTCCCTTTTGGAAATGAGCTGGCTATCATTTGAAGACTAGCATGTTTCCAACAGCCACGGGGAAGAACTAGAAGTTCTGTATTGCAAGGAAGGAGCTTCTGCTTTTGCTGAGATATAGGAATACAACCCAAGCTTTTACATGCAAGGTTCCCCTGGCCCACGCCTTGGCCTGCCCTTAGCCCCAGCCTTTGTTTTCTGAAGGCACAGATCTGGAGAGACAGAAATGGAGAAAAGGCAGAGCATCCCTAGCACCAGCAGCAGAAAGACAATAGACAGAAACACAAACTTCTTTCTACCTGCTGAAGAGACACTCAGAAGCAAGAGTAAAAATCGCCTTTTTTTCCAGAAACATGCTGAAGAGGAGCTCTTGTGAGTTACCAGAAGAGGCAATATAGCTCTCTCCAGCACTTCCATAAAGAAAACCAAGGCAATCCACAGGCTAATACAAATACATTGACTCATGAGGTGATGATTTATCAGTCTTAGCCATTACAAACATGCTGAGTGCTCATACTGAAAACAGCTGCATGCTAATGGAGCTAAAGCAAATTAGTTTAACTTCTGTGACTGTAGGAGGAAGGAAGATACAGCCATTACTGAGTTTTTACCACTGCCTATTGGCTGGCCTAACAGTACTGCAGTTCCTGAGTTGGTTGCCTGCCCTTTCTGATGATCATCCAGAATCCCAGCATAGGATGGATGTTGAGGATCCACATCATCTCAGTGTAGCCATATCTCCCTCGGTGCATTGTGAAATTACACAATACACTAAGAAGGCTGAGATTACAACACCCTGTCTAAATATCTTGACTTTGATGGTTGTCTATGCAAGACACTTATATTCCATCCATGAAACATGAGTTGATTCAACTTCACATCACTGCTAAGCCACTTAGTTTTGATGATGTGCCATGGTGACAACCATACATGCTGGGTGAGCTGAAATATATCTGGGGTCTCTAATTGTTCTGCCAGTGCAGAGTTTTCATATGTATTCTCGGGGAATTTCCTTCTAATGCTTCTCCATTGTAGCTGCAAGACAAACCAATCAGCCCTCAGATGCAAACTTAATCTGTTGGGCTGCCTCTCCACTTATTCAGACCACAAAGGAATCAGAAAGCACAGGAGAAAATAGAACTGTTCTGCACATTCTCAACTCCCATCTCTTGCTCTAACACCAGTCACGTGCAAATCCACTGAACTCCAGTCTCTCGCTGCAGTGCAGTAACAGCTTCATAAGACCTAGCGAAGACATACCTTACAAAAATGCAGACAGACTTCTCAGGCTTCTCATGATGACTACATAAAAGCCAGCAAGTTTAGCTCCATTATGCAGCATAAGGCCACCCACAGCCCAACAGGGAAGAGAAGAGTGGTCTGTCATTAACAGCCTAGGACAGGGAACCTGTTCTTTCAGCTTTCTTACTGATTTGTTGGCAGCAAGTAAATAGTCTTCTCTACATAGGCTTTTGCTCCTTCTCCTGTACAATGTGCTGTCAGCTCCCTCATGGGAGAATACTTATTTCTTAGGTGGCTAATGCCTGGAGATACCTGGGTTAACTTACTATTACTTTTAACAGTACTATTTTTCCAGCTGAGACACAGTGCCACAGAACATCTCCATGTCATCTGGTCTAACTGGGATACAAGCAGAAAGCAAAGAGACTATGAAAAAACACAGATGTGTGCTTTTTGCAGCTGTACTAAATTCTGGAGCAGAGGGAAAAGAATATGCCAAAATACCACCTAGACAGCTTGAACATGCACTTTGCATGCAGTCTGTAATGCTTTCCAGCCCTTGAGGCCCCTAGGAAGAAAGGAGGAGTTAACTGAGTGGGAAGGAGCAGGAAAGAAGGGTAGGTATATAGGTTAAAGTATAGGAGAGCAGCAATGTCAGACATTACTCACATACTGAACCATGTACAGTGTCCTATCACATTATCCTCCATAGGAGTGTATTGTCAAAGTGTAATATGCCCCACTAAATTTTACTGAGTAAACTGAAGTCCATTCCTACCCAAAGCCAACCCTTTGCTCACTTGCAGCACCGCTGCATGCAACTGCACGACTCTCAATACTGTTGCAGCGACAGAAAAACCAAATACAAAATACTGCTTTGGGAGAAAGCAAGGTTGCAAGCTCTGCAACACCCAGCAGATGATCACCTGTTTGAAGATCTTTAGAAAACCTGTTAATACAAACTTTATTTAGCAACAATAACAGCAGAGGCAGGAGGAGGAAAGGGGATTAAGACCAGGCTAACATCACCTAACTCTGGACTGCAAACCGGGACTATAAACCACACAGAGCTAATTCCAGGATGAAGGGACACTGATGGATGAGAAGCTACTAGCAGAAGCAACAGAGCAGAAAAAAAGTTAGTCCAACTTCCACTCCTAGCACACAAGGTATGTTTGTAGTCAGGATGTCTACAGGATTTAAAGCTGTACGTTTCTAAGACTTGAAAATAGTTTGCAAGGATGTATGCTTTGCTTGGTGCTGTTGCTGAATGAAGGATGGATGGAAGCTAAAGAAATGTTAGGACTGACCCTGCCTGCCAATGCCCATGAGAGCACTAATGATGCCCACCAAGGTGCCTAGAGGGAGTAGCGGAAAGCGGTAAGAGTTTAACCAACTGAGGTAAAATTCATGATTCTTCTTGCTCTGCTTCCACTTCTTACTCTCCTTTTGTTTTCTTTGTGGTTGTCTATCATAAAGCTAAAAGCTCTAACTGTGGAACATGGCTTGAATCAAAGAGGATTACTCTAATGAAATTGTAAAAAGGACTGTGTATTTGTTTTCTTATTCTCCTTTCCTGTAGTGAAAAAGTCAAGAAGCTAACAAAAAATAAGCTGTGTTGAGACTAAACAAAAGGTTAGTGCACAGTCCAAATTCATTATGGGGAATGCATAATTCCTCTACAGTTAAAACTGAAGCCATCTTCCTGTAGCAGACCCAGGAAGGGGTCTCTCTCTCTCCTCCTCCCTCCGGCTAAGTTGTGTATGAAACCTTATTCTGAGCACAACTTTTCTGAAGATTGTGGGATAAATCATTTAGAAGGTTTAAAAATCAGCTCCCTTCACTCCTCATTGACTTTTAAAAGATCCTCCTCTTACATGAACTCTCTCGTATCTTTAATCAGGCTAGGACTTTCATAGGAGCATAAAGAGAATTTCATATCCAACTTCAATTGAATTGCAATTGGAGTTGGGCATTAACTTCCCCATACTGTTTGAAAGTGTCAATCTTTATTAAAACATGGCTCAACTTCAGAACACCCCGGAGATGTGCTGAGCTTTACTGAGCCTGCTTCAAACTGCTCAACTACAGCATGAAAGAGAACCTTGGGGGCAATTTTCTGAAGTACCTTTTAGGGCTATTACATGGGAAATAATTGGCAACTTAAAATGAAGGGACACGGCTGCTGTGTTACATGATAAGGGTGGTTGCCGTAAGCTGCCCTTTTAACCTGAAACTCCATAGGGCATTAATATTTTTGCTGATGATGTAACAAGGTGTAGTGCACACATTTTGGCAATTAAAACTAATATCTGAATCAGCAAGGACCAAAGATAGTTTCTTAAGCCCAGGCTGGGATTCCCTTTGGTATATTCTAGTTTAGGCCCCATGTGAGATGAATATGTCTGACTTAGAAAATAGAATAAAATGTACTAAAGTGAAGTCTAAGTTTAAAAAAAAAAAGTGCTGCTCATATTATATAGGATTTATACACGAACAATTTCAACTATGCGTCTTTTCAAAAAGGATACCAAACACTGGTTAATAAACTCATTTCCTACAAGTGCTCCCTTAATTACTTTGAAAACATACAGTAACAAGATGTGCCTTGGAGTTATTACATAAACTTAAAATTAAGAATGAATTTTACCAGAGATTTTCTGTTTCAAAAGTCTAAATGAAGTCTATTTGGCTATTTTGCTGTAATATAAACCAGGGCCATGAGGAAGGGAAGTTCTCATCTCATTTACATTATTGTAAAGCAAGAGTAACTCAATTAAAGTCAATAGCTTTGAACTTGCTTAAACGAGACAAGACCTATAAGGGATTACAAGGTTGTTTTAAGCATGCCCAATAAAAAAAAAAAAAAAGTCTTATCAGGTTTTACTTACATTGCCTGCAGCAATCCAAATTGTACAGCCTCACTTTGCTGCTACTAGATTGTTTTCGTGTGTGCCAAGTATAAAGTGTGTAGTTTAGCACAGCTCTGTGTAGCGCTTTAAAGGCAGATCTCTATCATTTCTCCTCATGTTCCTCCTTTCCCCCCAAAGAAAAAGTAATAACACACTAATTGCAAAGCCATGGATAGCTTTGCAGCATATATAGGTAAAGTCTCAAAGACACTCAGCAAACACAGGAAGTTTTCACTCCACATATTCAGGTTCAGACTGAAGGCTGCAGGGTCATCTAATCTGATTTCCTGTATATCATAGGCACAGAATGTGAATCAAATTACTTTTAAAACCATAACTTGGGTTTGACTAAAGCAAGTCTTTCTAAAACGCAACAGGCCTAAGATGAAAGCCTTGGAGAGAGGGAATCCGTCACCTTCCTCATTATTTCATTCTGCCTTACAAATGCTCTTGCTTTAAAGAAATTTTGATCAGAAGTTTGTTTATATTCAGCTGATCATGTTCTTCCCTGTTAGACTAAAGAGCCTGCAGAGCTTTTGTCCCCGTGGAAATACTCAGATTTTAAGTAATCATCTTTCAACCTTTTTTTTCTTTCTTTTAATACCCTAAGGAAGTCTGAACTCCTTAAGACTCTCACTATTAGGCTTATTCAGCCCTTGAAACTTTGGCAAGGCTCTTCTCTGTTTGGTCCCCTATTTTAACATTGATACTAAAGGTGTATATTGTAGGCCAGTAACATTTCCCTGCTGCCATAGAGAAATGGAAATATAACCCCCTTCCCTAAAACTCCTACTCTCTGCTTCTTTGATTATAAATGTTTGTTGTTGTTGTTGTTGTTGTTTGTTTTTTGTCACAGCCCCACACTGCAAGCTCATATCCAGAGCTCCATCCATTTCAGTAACTACTTGCTTTGGGGTACTGCCTCAATTCTGTCCCAATTCTAGAAGTGAGACCCTATATTCAGTCTACCCACCCAAAATGCCTACTCTGCACTTAAAATACGTGGTGCCAACTGACATGGGGATACAGCTTGCTAGCATCAAGTTTGCCTGGCCTGCCCTCTGCAACAGGCATAAGCTTTGCTGATAATACATTTTAAAAGTTCTTTAGATTATTGGCTTCATTTGTTCAGCCTCTAAAAGGGCCCCAAAAGATGAAATGCTTAACAGAAGGAACAGAAGTGTTGTAAACAAACAGAAAGAGGTAGGCTACAGAGGAAACTAGTGCGTGTTTAAACACAGCACCTGTTCTGCCATCGTTATGACAAAGATGGAGAAGAGCCTGCAATAAGTGAAGCTCACCTCACAAACACAAGTACCTCAGCTGACATTAAGAAAAAACAGATCTGCTTTTCTTTTCAACATCACCTTCTCAGCAAACCTGGGTGAGGGAGGTACAGGATGAGCACTGTCATAAATCAAGTATTTTGTTAGTTCTTAAGGGTGGAAATGAGTTGATTAGCCCTATGGGTAAAATACCCATGGAAAAGAACTTTCATTTCTAGTGCCAAAGTGAAGTTAGGTCACCCAGTAAACTTTCAGATGTTCCTGAAGAGAGGACTCTAGACATTTCCCACCTTGGGAAACTTGGAAAGCAGGACTCATTGCACAAAGACAGCTTCCCAGCTCTGCAAACTCATACAAAATGAAAGCTGTACTGATTAAATTTTTATTTAAGTACCTAAAATTCCTTGAAATGCTTTTTTTTTTTTTTTTTTGCAAAATAAATGGTCCCATCATGTCATGGAGGGATGGAAAATCTTGACGCGTGCTCTTTGGGGTATGCACCTACCCTAACTGATGCACATGGAAGTTTATGCCAGAGCAGTTTCCTGAATTTAATCATGGCTGTAGGCAGGCAGAATATTTGGGTGGCAGCACTCTCTCGCCTTACAAAGGACAGACTGCTAAAAGATTTCTTTTTCCCCTTGCAACTGGGCTGCCGACACTGGAGCTGAAAATAAATCAACATGATGACTGTGTGAAGAGCTGGGCAGTGAAAAATTCTGCCAGAAAGGCCTCTATTCAAAGCTGAGAAATACACAAAGCTTGGGGAACATTAGGAAGCAAGCCTGCTGGGTTTATAGAAGTGCAGTGGGGGCATATGTCTCTGGTCTCTACAATATTGTTTTATATTAAGCTTTATTTTAAGAGTGATGATTACATTGGCTGGGTTTCAGTCCCTGTGCCAAAGATGCCAAATAAATATCAAATACTCTCCAGGGCTTCCTGCCACCCCTACCCACTGCATTTGAACCATGCAAATTACACAGAGTTGACATTGGAATGCTTATGGCTGGGAGAGAACGACGTATTTCCCATCCTTGGGGCATTTTTCATCTTGTTTATATGAACACAGATGTGCTAGGCATATACTGCTAATTCGAAGGGTTACAGAATATTCCATGTGCAGGCACTCAGCCACCGGTCTGATTTGCAAAGTCCAAATGCAAAGTTAGAAACATATGGGTTCACAAGTAATCCATCCTGAAACCAAGAGGCACAAAGGTGCCACCCAGGAAGTTTTTGTCTCAAGTATTTAAAGATGGCATTGCTTCCTTCTGCATTTTGAAAGAGGAAAGCAGAGGACCAATATTACTCTCAATACATTGGAATAACATGCAAAGAGACACCCCCTTCATCTCTACACCCGCATGAACATGAGCATGTTATTTGTTGTGGCATTTCTGCATGCTAAGCTAGCACTGTCCTCTTTTATAGCCAGGGGAATCCAGAACCATAGAAGTCTTGCCTATTCAAGGCAATATAGCACTTCTTTTAAACCTATCACAGTCTGTTCTCAATGGCCAGTCCTGCCTGGCACGCTGCAGCATTGCAGCCACTGCACTAAGGGGATTTCCTATTATCAAGCAGAAGGGGGAGACAAGACCTCAGCTTTTCTCCAGTTCCCCAGAAAAGCAGACTTCTGCCCACCTCTTTCAGCAGGCCTGACCTGCTGCTTCTTCGAAGAGGGATGAAGAGGCAGCTGGTCTGAGGGGAGGGTCATGAAAAACAACTTCTCTCTTCATCTGCAGACTGGCTTCAGCCCCACAGCAAAACCGCAGAGCTGGTGCTGCCAAGAATTCCATTCACATTCTTCACTCCCCATGGTAGCCACTAGGCCACACGGTCTCCTTCAATCCATTTGCATTTTATTAGGTCCTTTCATGCACCAGGGGACAAAAGAACAAGCCACTTCCTCCCACTGAGTTCTCATTTCACACTTCAAATGGGCTATACCAACCTTTATGGTGGAACACCTGCCAGGAAGGAGGGGCGGGAGGAGGCACCGCCGGACTACGATGACATGACAGAGCAGCCTCTGAAGATGCAGCATTAGCTCCTCTCCCAGCAATCCAGATCAACGGGAATCAGCTCAGAGCATCACCCTTCCCTCCCACCCCCATCTCACGGGCACCCAAAGCTCTGCAGCCATCTTGGTGGGTTCAGCCCAAGTGCTTTCCGGACTCACCTCCCACCCCCAGTAGGTGCCGCTGAGTTAATAGCCTGTACCATGTCCGTAGTGAGAGCATCGAGTAAGCTGGTAATAAATTCAACTTTCTTCCCTTCTGGGCAGCCTGCAACAAGAAAAGAGGAGGTTTAATGCAAGAACACAGAAGACTGGTCTCCTAACCCACTGCAGCAAGGATCAGCCAGAACCTCATTTGTTTGTAACATGGTAGCCATCATCACAGTCCCCAAGGAAAGGCAGAAGAATCCCTCAGTGGGTTTCTCTGCATGGCAATTTGTCCTGCAGCTTTTATCCAGCACACACACGGCCACCAACAATATCTGGCAGGAAGACCATGTCGTTGGCTGTCCGGCCTCTCCCAGTTCCCTACCAGCATAACCACAGGGATGTGCTGGAAGCGTCTGGCAGAGGGAGTTCCCATGGTGACACTTGTAAAGAAGTTTACAAAACAACTCATTACCTCCTGGATCATCTTCCTTTGAAAACACGGCTGAGGTCCTAACTGACAGCTTAAATTTTCTTAAAGCACGGGCCAAAATGAGTGCTGCTGCTTGTACTCTCCTCTTCAGGCACAGAGTGCTGCCTGCCAGGAGCTACCACAATAACTCAGTTCTTTGCATGATCACACTGCATGGGAAATATGTCAGACCGAGTCATCACGTGGCAATAGACCCCAGTCACTGCTGGTTTAGGCAGGAATTGGACAAAGCGGGCTGAAGACGAGCTTGGTAACCATTTCCATGACTTAGTCCTGAGGCCATCCAGTTCCCCACTATTATAACCACAGAATGATGGAGTCTCCTGTCAGCCTCCTATGACAGAGCTGAGACAAAAATCTCCAGCTCCTCACCTTTATTAGGCAAGCTATGCAGTTTTCTTGCTTTTTAAAGGAGCAAAAGCATGCTTCATTTATTACCACATTAATACTGTAACAATCGCTCTAGCCTACCAAAGAACAAATATACTTAACTTCTACCCATCGCCTCCACAGCCACTGTCCAAAACCTATTACCTCCCATTCCATTGTCTTCTCTGATGTGACACCAAAGCCATCGCCACCTCACTTACCTCTTCTCTTTCCCCAAACCACTGTTTACTACCAGTTATTCACCTAGGAGAGCAGATACCAGAACACAGCCTAACAAGTAACAAGTAGCAATGTTAACACTTTCTGCCTTTCCCAGACAAGCAGAGAAGCACGTGTGCTCCAAACAGAGCAGCAGAAACCTACTGTAATCCCCTGACAGCTGAAAGCAGCTTGCAAATTGATCTGACAAAACTCTCTCCTTTGCAGCATTACAGTCTCTGTTCTCTGCAACAGCTAACCAACAGTCCTAGCCTGTCTCCATACTATGCGTATTACACACACGCACACCCCTCAGCACTCGTTTGGCACACGGTCCAGAAAATGTCAGCATTGTAATAGGTAAGCTGCTACGGCAGCCAGAGGAGACCACTAACTTAAAGGAGCTTTTTGTTGCAGTAATGAGAAGGTTGAAAAACCATTTGCTAGAAGTCATCTCCCTGGGGCCTCAGCATCTCACCGTCTGCAGGAATTAGCAGCTTGCCATTTGCTATGTGCAAGCAACACGTTCCTTCCTCCTTTCTTCTTGCTCTTGTGGGAGCAGCCATGACACAGTTGGTGAAGAGGGCATGTGTAGGTGTGTAAGAATTTGTACTCGTGTCTCTCCCACCTTAGCCTGTGCAGGATCTCTTCGCACAGGACGAGGAGGATATTGCCTGCAGCGCTGAGGGTCTGGAGAATGGGCAAGACTGTAGAAGAGGAATAAGGTAAGGGTAGTCCCTCAGAGAAGTGAGTGCAAATGGAAGGATGTCTCAAATGAAAGCAGAGTTTTTTCTTAAAATTCAGTTCTGATAAGAAAGAAAAGCAGAAAAGGTAAAAGAAAACATCTTCTCTCACCCCCTGCAGTTCTGACTCACTAGTGACTTTTTACATACAAGAGCAGCTAATTAAACAAACATCAAGTCTGCATCAAAAGACTATGGAACACAGCGTCTTCCAGGCAGACAAACCAGGATGTGTAACCCTCCTCCTCCATCTTCTAGTCTCTCCATAGACAAGGGTATTTCTAGCGACGGGAACCATCAGGGACGAGAACCATACATCCAAGCACAGAGCTGAAAGTTCACTCGGGTACAGAAAAGTGGCTTGAGCTGAGAGGGGAACTCTCCTGGAGTTTGATGTTGGGACCAGATCACTAAGCTACAGAGCATCCTATATGTGCCTCTTGTAGTTCCTATGCCCTTGTCCAGTTGCAGCTACAGTGCAGAAGGAGAAGGAAGAAGAAACCATTCTGTCTTCCTGAGAGATCAGAAAGAGACTCTCAAAGAAAGAGCCCAAAAGCAAAGGATTTTCATTGAGTTCTGGGAAGGCAGAGGGGAATTGCAGGGTAAGGCAGTAAAGCAAGGGGAGAAGGGGATGGAGAAGAAAGGAAGTAAGGTTATTCTATTTTACAATGATTTCCTACGGAAATGAGCCTTAATGCAATCATATATAGCTGGTCTGCTGGTTTCCCTTCCCCTTCCCTCACCCCTCAAAGTAATACTTGAACCAATTGGCCAATTTCATTCAAACATGAGAGAAAGGCATATAGAAAATTTCTACATGACTTGTGAAAATGAGCAGCTGCATAGTAGAGAGCCCTGCTGAGGCCAGAGCTGCTAAGCAGATAGTTACAGGGCCCAAGGTCAAGAGCCGACAGAAGGAGAATTAGGAGATGCAGAAGGCTAATCTGGAACAAATCTCATTTCCTTTGCTAACCTGCTCAGGGACAACTCACTTTATGTTAGCCCGAGAAAGGGCCAGATGAAAGTGAAGTGATCCATTGCTACCAGCTCTTTCTGCAGAGTTCCTGGTCTCTACTGCTCCCGCATGGTAGAGAGGGACCCATCGTAGTTTCTGGTTTTAAGCAGTCGTTCTCCACCCAGGAGAACAATGGCTGATCTCTCAGTGAGGGCTCCTCACAAAGGCAGAGGGAAGGAATAAACAGAGCACAGGCAGGTTGGATGTCATTTTTAAGAGCTGCTCAGACACCTATGCCCAGCACCTCTTCCTAGCAGAAGCAATGTATACAACAGTAAATTATGGCTTGTCATTTTGTTAAGAGGGGAAAGATGAACAGAAAACAAGCAGCAATGGGAGATAAAGGGGGTCCCAGGTAGAAAGTGAGGGATCTAGTCCAGATAAGTAAGCAGCCAGCGTTAAGTAAGTGACCTTAGTGCACCGGGAATACTGTCCTGACAGTCCCTGCAGTGGCAGGGAGCCAGTTGGTCCACTGACAATTGACGTTTGTGTCCTCCATCATTGCTCAGGAGGCCATCAAGCTGCTGAAAAGCCCTGCTAAATGGAAAGGATCCTGTCCTGGCCAGGCTTTGAAGAAGGGTTTTTAAATGCAGAGCATATTCTTCCCCCAGGGAACCTCCAGGCATCCATTTTTTTTTTCCTACAATTCTGATCTCAGACATGTTTTCAAGGAAGGGCAGACAGGCAATAAACCAGCCCCCAGGACACTCCCAGGCTCTTCCAGTTATCCAAAATAACATAGAATAAAACCCATGGTAAAACAAGCACAGTGAGGGAAATCCCCCATCTCAACAATATTCTTGGCATCTTGAGAGTCCCAAGGTGAGATAACCAGAGAAGGCAGAGACAGGACTTTGTTCCTCACCAACCTGGAAGTTCTCTGTCCTTGAATGGATCATCAACTTCTGTGCTCTTCGATCTAGCATCACTTTCACATACTGGGGTCTCATAGCTGAAAAAGAAGAACAGAAGATGCTAAACTATGTGATATAGCTTTAGCATCATCAGATGGTTGCTAAGGGGTCATCTTATCTGCTCACTGCAGGGAAACAAATAAACCTGCAGAAGAAATGCTATTCTCAAGCATCTGTCTGCTTACGGACAGTCAGCAGCAGCAACAGGACATGGAGAGAGGAGTGGGAGCATACTCTAAAGTCCAGTACCAACTGAAACCCACAAACAGTGCAAGGCCCTCTTCCAACTCTTGCGGGCACAGATTGAGCTTTTTTTCAAAACTGTCCACATTCTGCAGAATCACTGTGTCTAGCAGAGTTTAGGTCCCAACTCCTACTGGGCTGTTTTTTGTAGCTTACTAGAGCAGCAATTTGCTTCCAAACCCCAAGTGAGAAAATATTCCCCAGGTAGTTTTAAGATACAGAGCAGCTAAAAGACCAAATCTACCTTTTACTTAAAATCTATCAATGAACAACTAAGAAGCCTTCCAGATCTGTTCTGGTCAGGATCTAAGTGGCTGCAGCATGGATATACAAGGCAGAGGATGCAAAATAGACAGTTCTCACCACTCATACAGATGACCTGTACTTTGAGCAAAGAGCAGGTTCCTGCTACCACTAAAAAGCTGCAAGCCAGAAAACAAAAAAAGCTGTTTTGCAGGATACTTAACTGAGAGAAAAGTAAGGGTAGTAGTTACTGTGTACCAGCTCCTACAGAGAACATTCAGTACGATGCACCATAGAAGGCATTGGTAGCTCTAGGGAAGGTAGTAGCACAGAGCTCACTGCTCTAGAAGTAGGAACTTATCTGGTACAGCAATACTATTTTCTTCATATCTCATCTTCTCCAGGCAGGCATCTCCCCAGGCTTATAGCTCTTACCGAGTGGAAGTACCAGGCAGGGGACGTCCCGTGTCCACCAGGACGCACCAGCAGTACCCAGTCGACTGGTGGCATTGCACTGGTTTGTAGAGCCCTCCCGGAGCACACTCGGGGATGACGATACCCTCGCGGGGGTTCTGCCTGGCCTCCTCCAGGGCGCTCTGTCTTTCCTGGTCACAGGAGTGAACTTTCTCTGGACGACAGGAGGGAGGTGGAGAAAAAAAGTCAAATCAAGATCATCCTTCTCAGCTCAGCAGGTCAGGGATAACCTTAACAGCAGAAGACCTTCATGTTTTCTTCCCAGTGAACACCAGTATACCTACATCCCTACACCCTAGGGCATGTGAGGCTTCTGGGTTGAGAACTGCTTCTTACAATCAGCTATAACACCACAGGATCATGGATTACAGACGTTGACTGCTACATGTCCAGCAAGCCAGGAAGAGCAAGAAAACTGTTCCTGTTCATCTGGGTTTTTGGAACAGAGCTATCAGCTAACAATCATTCACTATTACTGCAGCCCTGGGGTAAGCATTTCCCAGATATTTTTGCATACTTAGAGGCCTTCAACTGTGACTCGTGTTTTTCAGTTAAACAAAAGTGGCAATTGGCCTGCCCTGCTCCCACCATCTCTTTCTCCAGAATGCAATGCACTCTTCCATCTCAGTAGCATCCCTCCAGCATGAGCCCAAGAGGAGCAGATTAGTACATTTTAACACCACTTTATCCAGGATATAGAGCACCTGCAGGGTGCAGAATGGGATATCCCCTGTCCCTATACTGCCATAACCTTTCCAACACACTCCACCATGGTTCCCACTTGGAAAATAGAGGGCACCCAACATTGTCTTCTTAACCACCCACCCTGAGGTAGGTAGGACCCTGTACCTCAGCAGTTTATTCCACAGAAAAGGATATATCCAAAGACTTCATCAACCAGAGAAGAGTATATAGATGACATGCACCAAGCAACAGGAGCCCAAGAAGTGGCTCCTGTGCCCAGCCTGGTGCTCAGCACCTTCAGCGCTAACTCTTCCATAGTGGCTGCAGAGGAGCAAGGCATGGAGAGGTGCCAGGCTGCTGCCTTTTACGTGGACCAGCCATTAAAGGGGTAAAAGATGCACAGAGTATCCACAAGATATTAAGACCTATTTGTCTCAACAGCCAGAAGTCCTCAATTAGAAGTCTTCAAATATTCTGGCCTTTTGCAGAGTAGGAAATGACTTCAACCTTGGAAACCACCAAAGACAGTGAGAGAAAAAAGCATGCATGTAAGATGGAAAGCAGTCAAAGCTGATGATCACAGGATTAAAACATACTTAGTCGGGGGGGGGGGGGGNTCCCTTGCAGTTCACTCTTTTTTCCTTTTTTTTTTTTTTTTTAATAAGCCAAAGCCAGGAACCACCTCCAGCTTTCAACACACAAAATGCTTCAATACTGACAGGCAGTGATGCCAGGGGTTCATCCCAAACCTGCAGCTGTTCTGATGGTCAGCCAGCAGACATGGCATTACCTAAGCACCCTGCCCCTGGGACAGGCTCAGCACAGAAGCAATGACACTTGCTGTCCCCCTGTATTTTGCCTGTCCGCACCGCCATCAGTTATGTCTTATATTGCGGTGATAAATTCTGGGAGGACAGGCAGTAGTTTTTGTGCTGTGTGGGGAACAGACGGGGTGCTGTTCCACTGCTAGCACCCTTCAGCTTGGTGGCAGCAGGTGTAACACACAAAACATCAGCAGTGCTGCACAACATCGCCCACGTAACAGCGTGCTTTGGGTACCAGCGGCACCGTTGCTGGTTTCTGATTGAACTGCAGCAGCTACCAAAAAGAGTCTCAAAGACCCAGAATGGTTTCCCTCTCCTCAGTATTTCAGGAATATAAAGGGCACCTCAACTCTGCCACACACAAATCCACAGAACTGAAACACAGAATAAAAACTTCTAAGTGTCGGCAAGTCTGACTCAAGCAGAGAGAAACTCGATCAGGAAGGAGCAGGAGGGGGATAAAGTCAACAAAAACTGAAAGGGAGCTCAAGCCTCAGCTGATATTTAAGCTGACTTCACTTTGCTGACAGATTTCACATCTGAAAAAAAGGGCCCCGTGACTGTTCCCAAGCTGCGTGTGGACAGAGAAGTCATTGAGCAGAGGGCTGCAGGCTCCCTAGCAAACCACTTACATCACAGGGGGCCCCACGCGCCCGCGGGCTGCCCGACAGCAGTTCACACCTTGGTCCGCAGGTGAGGAGGAGCATTCATACAGCCTGTTGAAGCAAAACCAGGGCCAGAACTCCCTGCCTGTCATCATTTTATATAATAAGCAAAACAAAACAAACTCCTACTGAACAGAACTACATTCCAGGAATTTTTCTATCTAAATCCCCAAAGCTCTGAGTGCACAAATTCAAACTAAGATCTCTCAAGTCTTTCGAGTCTTGCAAAACTAGCACTACAAATGCCTCTGAACAAAAATACCAAAGTTGTGTGTGTGCGCGTGTGTGAGGACAAAATATGCCACTTTTATCGAAAACAAGAAAACAAGAAAACAAGAAAACAAGAAAACAAGAAAACAAGAAAACAAGAAAACAAGAAAACAAGAAAACAAGAAAACAAGAAAACAAGAAAACAAGAAAACAAGAAAACAAGAAGTCTCTTTTAATGAGTTAATACCTTATTTTATATATGTATACAGTGAGGTGTGCAAATTACACAGAGAATAGATGAACAAACTTAAACACACAATGGTTCTACTATGCCATAAAAAATGGCAAGAATTTCTCTGCACATATTAACAGAAATGCGTGGGAATGGAAATCACAGCATTAGCTACCAGAATACAGAACTAATTGCTAGCCACTCCTATTTGAAGGATGTTCAAAGGCTGAGTGCAATGCATCTTGCAGGTTTTGTTCAGCTGACATTAAATAGATATAAAAATGCAAAATCCACCATTGTCATCAGTTTGCAGTGGCCCGTCATTAGCAATCATACCACTACAGCTGAAATAGCAAGGAGATCAGATTTTTTCTTTTCTAGCATACATATAGAAGTAGCCATTATGAAAGTCCCATCTATTCCATTGCACCCTTAAGAACATAAAACAGCCACAAAACGGCAAACCAAAGGCCCAACTTGTCTCTGTCTCATCTCCAATTGTGGCCAAAAGCAGATGTTTAGAGAACAGAGAACTAGGACAAGCATATACTTATTTTCCCCCTGTATTCTTCCAGTCTCAACTATCTGTGGATCAGAAACTTACAGAAACAGAGGGACTTTGCATTTAGTAAGTAGCAATGGTTTTTCACTTCCACCAGTTTGCCACATCTCTGCTCATAAACTTTTATTGACTACAACACCCCACAGCTAGTTTTTGGCTCGACTACATGTTGTGCGTAGAACACAGCACATACTTCAGTGTGATCTAAACCTGGCTCCAACAAGTTTTGTTTGCCTATCCTAGTTCTTCTGAAGGATGAGACAGTGAACAATCAGTTTGCAGTCACTCCCTCACTGATTTTCATTGCTTTATGGATTCCTACTTCACCTCTTACATGCTGAAGAGTCCCAGCTGATCCAGTTGCTCCTTCTCTGAACCTTTTCCGGATCTACTCTACCTTCCCTGAGCTAGAGGGGATCAAAACAGCAAATACACTGACATTAAATGGTGGGTCTGACAACAGACTTGTGGAAAGTTCCTTTGGTGCCATATGCCTAATAGGCAGAAGAGAGTATTAACTAGCACTGGCCCCTGGAGAGGCTCTTTCCTCCAAGCTATCACTCTAACAGCACTTAATTCCCTTAAAAATAAACATGAATATTGATAGCTAAGGTACATTCCAACAGCCAGCAAACTCAGCTGGGAAATCCATACCACCAGCTTCCCCAGTATGGGCCCTGGCATGAACTGCATTCCTTGTCACCCTGAAAGACAGCCTCACTGGTAATAAAGGGACCATCAAATGCTATCCCGGCTCCAGCACACTGAAGTCAGCCTGTTCCAGTCAGACTGCTTACTGGAAACTTGCTGTTGTTGCCAAGGCCAAGTTTACGGAGGATAGGGAAAGCCTATGGCTAAGCTAGAAGGTTTCATGCCAGCTATGAAATTAAACTGTCATCTCAAAAAGAAGCGTATCTTTATTGTATGTGCAGGGTACTTAAAAGCCTATTCGCTGTTTGAGTTAATGGGGGTTGCAGGCACAGAAAGATACAGAGAACAGGCTTTCCTCCTTTCGTTATATTAAACCTGTAGAGAGAGAGGAATATTTAAGAAGGCAAATCAGTGGGTCATAAACAGCCTTCCCAGGACTAACAATAATATTACACACATGCCCCCCCCCCCCCTTTTTTTTTAAGGCATTGTCACATTCCCTTATTTTCTACCATCTCTGCTTTGACTTATGACAGCCATCAGCAAAGAAGCTGAGTAGTAGTTGCCAGCTTGCAGGTGCTGGGTAGCAAAACCTTTCAGTGGCAGCAAATCCAGGTTACAAGAAAACCAATGACAGCAAAAAAAAAAAGATAGGGAATGCATGCACACACAAAAGAGAGAATCACTGGCACAAATAACCATGTTACTTCAACTGCTCAGCTCTAAAATGCTAACTTTCCGTTACTTCTTTCTACTGACTGCTTCTAACACTCCTCAAAACATTTTAAAAGTAGCATCTCTGAAGCCATGAGCTATTGCAGGAAAACAGGGTTTGGACATCTGCAGTTGCACATTATTTATGCAACTATTTTCCCCTAGTAATGGCCTTCTGAGAAATACATGGTCAGATTCATAAAAAGGTCTCTCATTCCTGGTCCCTTAAGTACACAGATTCAAACATACATCTAGTGCCTGCACAATGAAAATAAAAATGATAGATGAGATAAGGGACTCATCTGACTGTCTAATAAACGAGATGCTTATTAAAGAGATGGGCTGTTTGTTTACCTTACAAAGTTGAGAAGGGAGGGCGTCTAGCAGCATCTAACCAAAGGCTTGTGCTCAACAGCTCTCCTGCTCAGCTTGTGGGGCTGGATGCAGCCGAAGCACTGCTCTGGGAACCAGGCAGCCTCCCCCAGCTGCCCTCCTGATGCGTAACAACTCTCATTGCTGGCAGAGTCAAAGGACCAAACACCGGGGCTGTAAGGATGCTGGGGATGGTTAGGGTGGGACGTAAGGAAGATTTGCCATCCAACCACAGCAGATTATTTTTTGAATATTGCTCTTCTGTACCAAATTTTTTCTTATTCAAAAAAAGAGGGAGACTAACTATGGCACTAAAACCAACCACCTTGGAGAGATCCCTACATCCTCGAGAGAAAGGAGTCCTCCTTCCAAATCAGCCAAAACAGAGGATGCAACTTCCCTCCGTGCTTCTCCCCAGCCCTAATGAACCTATGTGAATAGCCTAACACCAGAGCTACAGGCTACTCCTGAGCAGGGCAGGCTTGCTTCTTTTTCTGTCTCTCTTCTTTTGACCAGAAATTCCATCTGGACCAGAGAAACTTTTCCCATGGAGTTCCCACAAAAAGCTTCAGTTTTAATGAACAAGCATTCATCAGAAGGGGAGGAAAAGGTCTCTTACTGAAAGACTCTTGACCAGCCCCTATTGTTAGCGCTGCTGCAGGGACCTGACTTCAAAATACCATTTCAAAAAAATCAAACACATGCCTCTCCCAGATTTTTTTTTTTGTTCTGCTCCAAGCTTTCCCTTGCATCAGGAACTAGTGCAGTACAGAACAAAAGGCAGCAGTAGGGGTATCTAGTACCAAGTTGCTATTAACATCCTGTGCCAACCCAAAAACGAGGACTGTTTTTGTGCCTCAGCTTTCCTCCCGGTCAGAGAAAGCATTTGCCTGTCTCCCAGGGAAGCTTAATTTAAATGAGGTTGACTTTTCATTTTTGTTTAGCCTGTTCTTACACTGCTCTGGCAGAGAAGAGGAGCCTTGAATGGGTTATTTTAGCATATCCTGTTTACCAGCTTAAAGGTGCTTGCATGTTGCTCTAATGTGAACAGGACTTGGGTCCACTCTAGAACAGGTGCTTCCATCTAAGTATGGAGCATACAGAAGCTGCAGGCAGAAAGCATGGTCTCATTCCTAAGAGAAAGTTCAGCACAGGTTATGTCAGCAGCCCAAATCTGCACCCCTTCCACCTCGGAAGGGAAAGAGAATTTGAAAAGCCCTCAGCATGCACATTCACAAGGGCTGGCAGGACTACCAAAGCAAGGCAGTGAATAGGCACCAGCTGCCTGTCTCCAAAGCAGGGATATGGGTGGAGGAAGAGAAACAACCTCTTCTGTGTTTACTAGGAGCACAATAACAGCTGAGCAAACACAGCTCATGAGCATAGCATAAATCTCTCCTCACCTCTGTTAGTCATCAGTACTGCTACTCACTCCACCCTGTTCTGTCTGGGACTGTGGTCTTTCCAGGGTATTCTGGCTAATGTAAAGGTAAAGAGAAAAACCTCGCAGGCGCTCCCACACTGTACCAGTTGAGCACTCCTTGCTTTATCTTGATACTCGCTCAGTTTCATTTCTCAAGGCATAGGGCTACAGGAGAAATGGAGGTTACTACATGTTCCAGTGCTGAACAAGTACAATGCAAAGTTTCAACAGGTGGCTTATAATTTTAAAAATGCATTGTTCCATGGGGCTCATTAAACTTAAGCTATCCAGGAACACATCCCTCCCCTACCATTTTCATTCTGCTCAAAGTGATAAAGCTGCCCTGCACTCTCTCCATTGTAATGGGATGAGAAGACTATTCATATCTACCCTCTATCTTGAAATAAGGAGGAATGGTTGAAGGACTGAAGCACTATTCCAGGGATGAGAGTTAACTTGCTGAAGGTAGAAGCTACCCTTCAATGCACAACACATGCTCACTATGCAGAACTTGTGGACATTAGGTGCTGCACAGCTAGGAAAGGAGCTGGAGTTTCCAAAGCACACAGGAATAAAGCTCCATGCCTGCGTATCTTGAAATCTGCCAGCTAAAAGCTACCTGTCCCAGCAATTCTAACTCAACTGTCTTTCAGACAGGGCTTGGACCTTTCTCTTTCTGCTATCCCATCTATTAAGCAGTCAGTCACACAGTCTTAGTCCTCCTAGAGCTGTAGCCAGACTAGCAGAAGAATGGCAGAAAGAGAACAATGAGTGCTATTTTTATGGCTATAGTACAACATCCTGGCAAAAAAAGTGAAAACGTTTATGTGATCATAAACAATGCATTAGACAGAGCTCTGATCAAATTCTAGTTCATTAGAGTATATTATAAGTTGTGTCACTCTCATAAGCAAATGAGGGAAATGGACACTACATACAATTACTGAGATAGTTGCCTAATGTTGCAGGTTAAGAAAAACATGCTCCAGGAGGACAAAGCTCTCTGTGAAAGTTTTTCTGTATTGAAAAGAATCATTAAATGTGTCTTGTATCAAATTCTAGTAAGTGACCAGTTTGGATAGTGGAACACAGCATCCATTTTACAGATGAAAATTCAGGAAAGAAACCAAAGTCATCTTGACAAATGGTTTGAAATTAGTACAATCACAACTTACAAGTACAAAGCAGAACAACCAGCAAAGAGAAATCCAATGCATGGAAATGAAATTACTGGCGAGACAGCAACACTTGGAAAAAAAGTGGTCAGGAGTGTAGGTAGACCACAAAAAGTCTGTAACTTCATGACGTTGCAAACAACAACAAAAAAATCAAAACAGGTAAGTCTAGTTGTGGGATGTAGTGACAGGGGCCTCGTACATAAGAAACAGGCACTAACAACTTGTGAGCCTTTAAATCAGCACTGTGTCCACCTCTGGGCAGTGCCCTTTGAAGGAGAGGTGGACCATTTGGCAACAGTGCAGAAGAGAGCAAAAGGAACAGGCAGAGATCTAGGAAACTTGATCCATGAGAAAATGCTGAAAGAATTCCATTTGTTTAGTCTAGCGATGACATTCAGTCTTCTGAGATTTAAAAGCTGTTATATTAAAAAAAAAGAGATGGTCATAGATCATTTTTTTTGCTTCCCCAGGGGTAGTTCAAGTAGCAGTCAGGTCACTTGGAGAAAGGAGATTTAAGGTTTGATATAAAAAAGCCCCGGTGATAAACTGATCACTGAAAGAGGTGAAGGAATCCCTGTTGCCATTTTAGGCACAGGTTGCACATGTTAAGAGCTGCTGTTAGCTGGATATGACCATGAGTGAAATCAGGACAGAACAAACTGTGCGACCTCTTCAGGTCTTTTCTGCTCTCCTCACACAGGATGATAAGCTCCAGCAGGTCCTACATGACTGAGGCATCCTCTTTGCAAACACAGCCCGAAGTCTTCAAGGGCTTTGAGCTGGTTTAAAGTTTCCAGACGTTGGGGTCTGATCTTCCTACTGCATCTGGCTGCCATGTACTGTATGACATCTGTAGCTGTGCAGTCCCCTCACAACAACAACAGTTTCCAGTCTGAGCAGAGAAAGTTTGGCATCAAAATGGAGCCCGGTTCAGTTCTTTACATCAGGACAGTTCCTCAGCAGTAGAAATGCTTTCAACCTTAAGACACTACTCTTGTGAGTTTTAGAGGAAGCCACCCAGAGACAGCATTTTTCCTCCTCTAACTCCTCTTTTCCATTTCACATAGTTTCTAAGCCCTGTTAGCTTGTGGCATACCTAGCTTTGAGATAAGCCACCTGTCTTTGAACACAATCATTCATTTTCCCTATACTCCTTTCTCGTTGCACTCTTTCCACACTGAGGAATGCTATTCAATAAAATGAGAAGCCATAGGTGTTTCCACTGGAGCCTTAACGTTACTGGGAAACTATTTTCACTTCCACACCTGTTTTTAATAGTACTTGGAACAACCAGCATAGCAATTGTTGGAGAACTTGCTTACCTCTGCTGGCTGGACTATATGAGCACAGCATTTTTACAGTATTGTAAGTGCATAAATATAGGACACCAAAGAGAAAGCTTTTGAAAACTGTCACAGGCAGGTGAGAAATATTTCAGACTTGTCTACCTAATTACAGTAACATTCCTCTTTTATGCTATTGCTGGTGAGTAAGTTGGGGGGGAGAGAGACAAGTGTGTAGTCTGATGAGTCTTTTCATGTAATGACCAATCAGCTTTTTCCTGCAGCATTTAGCACTTGATGAGGAGGCAGAGGGAATTGCCCCTGATCAGAGCACTAGCACTCACTCGTGGACACCCAGCTTGAGCCAGGCTGTCTCTGGGCAGAATGTTCAGGCTTCGGAAATTCAGTGACCTAGTGTATGGGATTCAGACATAACACAGAGAAACTGCTCCCATCTGTGTCAGGAGATGGAGATAGCCCTCTTCCACGTGCTGAGTTGAAAGGCAGGGGAAGGACTACAGAGTGATACTATAGCTGAGGTTAGTATTCTTCCCAAAAGGATTCTCTGAATTACAGCCTTATATAAGCTTACCCCGTGCATTCTGGGGGTCCCAGGCTCCAGACAGAAGATGCAGGTTTGTGCTGGCTGAGCCTGTTCAATGAGATGACCATTATAACTGGTGAAACGCCCTTCCATTCACCCAGAGCGAGGGTAGCCAATTTAACACAGCTTCCTCCCTCATGTGCTTAAGGAGACTGAAGGCTGCTTTGGTTTTTAAATGCACAGTCCCATCTCTTTGCCTGGCTCTGAGGGTAGGCTCTCTGCACACCCTTCTTTCTTGACTCTTCAGAGACAACCCTTGGGATTATACTACCAGAAGATTTTTCCAGCTACTTACATGCTGTTTCAACAGCCTGAAAAACATGCAGCTAAGACACCCCTGAACTATACCACAAAATGTACTTGCTGATCCCCACTGACCACTTCATTTTGGTGCCCCAGCAAAATGCAAAAAATGTAAAGACCACAAAGAGAAAAAGAACATGAGGATGGCAGCTTTTACTCATGCCCTCCAGGCAGAAATATGCACAGCAATCTTACAACACAGCTCATAGCTCTGTTAACATGAGGCTGTTTGAAAGTAGAGAAACCACAGCCAACATTTACCTCAAATGTTCCATGTTGCTCCTCCACAAACCCTACCGATATTCCTGCAGGACCCTGCACAATTTCCCTTCTTCCACTCACTCCATCTCCAAGGCCCACTGAAGTCTAGAACCTCTTCTCCACCCTAAGGTGACCACCAGAAGAAGGCAGCTTTCACAGGAGGGATAGGGTTTTCCAGTGGTTCTGAAACACAGCTCTGCTCTCCTTCATAGCCTTGTGCTCTATTAGGTGATACCCTCAGCCTCCTTGTACAATATCAGGGACAGCAGACACTTTTGGAGATACTGTGTACCACTGAACTGTACCATTCTTTATTCAGTTGGCTTCTTACAAATCACTTTGGTCCTCAATTCTATAATTGCCAAACCCCACGAGGGCTTTTGGTTTCAGGAGAGGCCTAGTAGGTCTATGCTTTTACAGATGGAATCTAGGAGTGCTGGTCCAGCTGTTACTTTTAAACGACTCCTCCTTATCTGTGGCACCTTTGAAATGCTATAATCTCTCTCTTGAAATTGACAGGAACATTCTAAGAAAGGCAGGAAGGTGTGTCAACAGGTGTAGTCTACCTGCAGGCATCAGCGTATGCTCAAATGGATGTCTGAAGTGCAGATCCATGCACGAGCCTGTGCTAAATTGTGGTAGTATATACAGTGAGGAGCACCACCCTTCTAAGGACTTCAGCAAATCAATGTAACCCCTTCAATATGAACCAGCATCTGCTAAAAAGCAAAACAAACCCCACGAAGTTGACCTCTCCTCTCTCCATTTGTCCCTGTAGGTCCAGGTAGCATCTTGTGCTGCAATCTATTTCCTTTTCCTTTCCCCTCCAAATCCTCATTGGTTTAACCTCAAATGCAGTTGGTGTTAGTTTTTTTTTTTCTTTTACCCCTGCTTCTTACAACTTTGACACCTACTGCCCCCCTCCTACTCCTCCGTGTCTCCTCTCCTTAACTGGCAGCTGTAGAGTAGCAGTCATGACTCCATGTCTAGAGTAATTTGTTTTCTTTCTTTGGGGGATAGGGAGGGGGGAGTGACTGAATTCTTTGGGAATGATTTATCGCATAGCACTCAGGGGGAGCTTCATTTATTTGCCTAGCTGCATATGGTTTAACACCTATGGTTGCATGCTGATTATTATACAATGTTATTTTTCCCACTTGTATACTTTGCACCTTTTCATAGAGCAGATTAACTGGTCCCCAATGGCATGTTATTTATGACTTTGTTTGCTAGCTGTCTGGGAAGGGTCCTGGTCCTAGATTGTTCCATTCTCCCTGCTTCTTCTACTTACTCCCTTCTTCACCACACCTGTCACACTGAGACTGTGGGAGAATTATGCTTGTGCACAACATACATCAGACCTTCTCAGAACTTCCAGGAGGGAGAAAGAGACAGAGGGCCCCTGCCAGGCAGCAGTCAAGAGGATTGGTTGAACCACAGATGGAGCAGCAGGAAGGCAAGGAGAGGGACAGAGAGAATAAGGGATAAACAACACTGCACTTTATGGCTTCCAAGGAAGCAGGAACTCAGAGAAGAGCAGAGATCTGCAGTGCAAATTAAATGGAATTAGAATGTTTGTGTATCATATTCAATGTGAGCTTCTGAGATTGATTCATTTCCAGAAGCTAAATTAAAATGAATTCAAAAATAAAATCAACCACTCAAAAACAAAACCTTACAAAAGGAGAGGGTGAGAGAAATACCACCAAGGTCTGAAGATAAATAGTTCTGGCAGGTGGGACAATAAAGTGAAAGGTTTTAGCCCAATAGTTCTAACAGCTCAGAGGAGGACTATATTTGGAGGCACTGACTCGAGATGCAGGACAAGAGCCTGCAGACAGTAGAAAAGGCAAAAGCTTTTTGACTCATTGGGTTCCTTTCATGAAGTCTTGTTCTAGACATCATCACTGCCAATTCTTTTTTTTCTTCAGCTATGGGGAAGTTCAAAAGACACTGTTCCCAGGTGTTAAGCCCAGAGAAGAGGCAGGCACCAAAATGTTCAGCAAGAAGGGCTGCAGTCCACATTAGGATGTCATTCCCATGCACTAAAGTTCTCCAATTCAAATGTCACTAACATCTTATTCAGATGTCACTAAACCATATTTGTGCCTGGCTACCTTCCCTTCTCAACCTGCTTTCTGCTGAAGTGAAATCAACTTTTGATTCCACTCCTCTCGTCCACTTGGTGGCCTAACACCTACCAGCCACGGATTTTGGGGAAGAGCCTACAATCCTGTAATAGACATTTGGACAGTAACATTAACACAACTGGCATGTAGAGACAGCCAGTCTTTTTGGAACTAACACAACCAGTTTAGCAGAAGCAGAACCTAGGAGAAAAGTAAGAGGAGAAGCAGAAGCCCATGGTCTCATGTCTTTAAATAACGAGGTGGGGAGTGCCATGTGCCAAGACAGGACAGCTGAGGAATGAGACTGAGAAGACAGAAAGGGATAAGCACAAGTGAGAAACTGCCCCCATTAAAACAGTGCTTTGCTTTTCAAGAGCCACATCTGAATCTACCTCCAGCTCCGGGGTCTCTGCACTGTTCCAAGTTTCCAAGACACAAGGAAATTTGTTTCAACTTCAAATAACAATACATTCAGTGTGAATGGGTGCAGTGTCTCCTCATCCTGGAAAATAATATAGGAGTTCAAGCTCCTTGGGGTTAGTCCTCACTGCTAAAAAGGAAAGCCCTAATAACAAATCAAACTTTTGCCTATCCTTGGCTATTTTTGCTGTATCCCACCAAAACCGCCATTTCCCTTTTTAAGGGCAAATCAGCAGGCCTTGCCCTGGTACACGTTGGTTGGCCTCACCTGACAATCTGACTCAGGAGGAACTGCACTGGTTCTCAAAGTATGTGGCTTAAAAGCAGGCTCCTTGTTAACATATGGAATCCTAGAAAGACTCCATATGCCTAGGGACATGAGTATATTGGAGCAACCACTATCCCTGATCCTTAAGAAAGGCATGCAGAAAAATGGTATCACTTCCTAGATGAGTGCTAGAGAGGGAGGGGGATATTTTCGGGTGCTATGTGGGTTTTCTCACTATTTTATTTTTCCTCCTCTCCTGCAAGTGGGGAAAAAAACTTAAGGGAAAGCAGACAAACCAGAGAACCCAGGTCCTGGTAGTACATTTGATATAATCACATTCTACCTCACTGTGCAGATCTTTGGAGACAAATTGCATTGTCATGCTGCACCTGAGAGTATGTAGGCTCCTCTTGGGGTGAGCAGTGGGGTGTGCTTCTGCTTCTTGCAGGGGACATGCAGCCTTCAAGCTGTTTCTCCCTTTGAGATGTCCTGAAGTTTCGGCTCCAAGTTAATTCAATTGAAAAAAATGAAATGTGAATACCACCATTCTTGTTTTCAAAGCTCATTTACAGTTACAACCCTGTCCACTAAGAGCTCCTGACAGCAGAAAGCTCTATCACTGGAAAGCTGTCCCATAAGATGCCTGCATGATGCTTGGGTGCCAGAGCTGAACAGAATAGGCCACGTGGAGTTGGCCTGCATTCAACAAGCAGGATTTTGAAATAAACAGCTACTTTTTTTTTCTTCACACAAACCTGTCTTCAGCTGCTAACCTTAATATATTACTCATTCTTCCTTTCAAATAACGTCATGTTCAAAACCCCAGTGCCTGCAGAATATTTACTTGAGGCTGCTACTGCTGGTTTCTCTAGAGTTGTTTATTTTTCCATGCATGAGCTCATTACATCACTCTGTGGTTTTCTTAAAGGTTGTCAGGGTACACTGGATACAGGCTGGAATCTCTTGCTAACCAAAACCAAATAACTAAGTAGCACAAATGGGTTTGGAGATAACCCAACTCTGAAAATGAGGAACAACCATGGATTTTTCTGTGGAGATGGGGTGCTCCCAAACAGGCTGCCATTAGATTTATTTTCTTGGAAGCAGGATTCATTATCAAGTGTTTCCCTAGAGTAAGAACTGTAAAAGAATAATCATTTGGACTGTTCCAGGATGAAGTAGGCTTGGGGGGGAGGAGGTAGGAAAGTAGCAGCCTGAAACAGTAAAAGTAGTATGAAAAGGCAATTCCCACTCATGCTGACTAGGGAATGGCCATTGCAAAGGTCCGGTCTGTATCTCTTCCTGCTCTGGCAGTGTTAAAAATAAATGACACATCACAAAGGGAAGTGCAAAATAACAGGCTTAGTTTGGGGGGTGCGTGTGTGTCTGCACATGGGTGTGCATGTTTGGAGAAGGTGGAAATCAATTCAAACCAAACAAACACCACAATGTTTTTGTTATCTTGCCACAGCAAACAAAATATTTTGTGTTGATCTAGATCTTTCACTTACCCCAAAAGAAAAATTGACTTCTGGGTTTTTATGATTCATAAAAAAAAAAAAAGCAAAAGGCTTATTTTGTAAGTGTAGAAAAACACCAACTTTTCTGCTACTCTACAGTCCAAATGTTACAGCACATTCACATTTTGGTTCCTGCCACTGGCCAAGATGATTTTAACCTGCATCTCACCCCAATGAGAAAGATCTAATCATCATTCTTTAAGGTGGGCTGGGATAACAGCACTAGCAATCCCTCCTAGCAATGTTATTTTACTTAGCATAGAAAAATTCACTGGCAAAACACCTGGAGACAAAGATTTTCAGTCAAATGCTCTAAGCAACAGGATAGAGTCATTCTGATCTTCCTGATCCCTAGCTTAATTAATATTTACACACGCCAAGCAAAATTTAAATGCTCCAAAAGAGAGGACTGTTTCAGGAGAACCTCTCCTGCTCATCAGCACTAAGTGGAGGGTGGAACACTCAGATTTCAAATGCAGCTCTTATAAGATACAGACTGCGTATGCAACATGGGTTGCAGGAGGAAGCAGGGGTGTCACCAGCTCTGCGATGCTCACCTATCTGCTGGTTGGTTCACTCTGACTGGATGCAGGAAGTTCTGACTCAGACTGCTTTCAGTTCTGCTCTCCCAGTAGTGAGAAAGGGTCCTACCCATCACTACTACCAAGATGGATACAACAAATTCTGCAAGTCTTCCCGACTTCCTCACTCCTGTCAGGTACACAGCCACACTAATGTAACAGATACAAGGCTCAGACACAGCACAAGGCCTAAAGCCTTGTTGTGAAGACTCAATCACATTGGAAGCACTGTGGCTTTGTACACTGTTCTTTGGGAGAGCTAAAGATTTGAAGAGAGCATTCTGAGCTCCTCAGCTCCTCTCCCTTGTTCCTTTTTCTTTATCACTAAAGAAGAATGTTAATACTCCTACATCATCTGAAGCTTTCAGATGATTCCCAGTGGCAAGTTCCTACACAGACCACCCTGCTGCAAAAACAGTCAGGAGGTGAGGCACAGCAGACTTTCCAAAACTGGGGTCTGGGCAACAACAGATCTCCTGCTGCTAAGAGCTCCACTCCACATGGCAGCAAGACAACAACCTTACCTAACCTAGATTTCACCCTGCAATGTGGAAGGGATCAGGAAGGTTAAGGGAATTGCTGAGTGCCATGAATGCTCTCTGGCTAATCCAGAAATACGAGGTGACCAGGTACTTCAAGCTAGCATAATTTATCTGTTTTGGGGGCTGGAGTTATTCCCAACAGCTGTTCTTGCCATATATTGTTTGTAAAATATACACAACAACAGCAGCTACCATTCAAATCTCAGAGTAAACCTATGGCTTCTTAAGGCAATTTTTTCTTTTGATGTCCCTTTTATCTTCTTGCACTCTTCCACTTTGGTTAAAATACATCAGACAGAAACTATTCTTACCCTGGATCCCCTACTTTCCTCTTCAGATCATTCAAGTTTCTTGTGATTTCAATGATTTCACATAGTTACATCCTTGTCTCCAATCTCAAGTTTTATATCCTAACTTCATATCTTGCTGTTCCCCCCTTTTCCCATTCATGTTCATATTTTCTTTGCTGTTTTTTGCTTAGGTCTTCTCTCACCTACTCTATTACCCACAAAAATTCTCTCAACATTTACTTAAGCCCAGACTTAAGTAACCTACTTTCTATTGTGAAATAAACCTATCATTTCTCTATCAAATATCAAAAAAATATCTCCTGCAGAGAAGAATCTTGAAGTTGCAAGAGAAGCCCCTCTCTGTATTTTCTCAACTGCTTAGACCAAAACCACAGCCCAGATCTCAGAGCCAAATGCATCAGTTTGCAAGTCCATGAAAGACTGCTGAATGGCAAATAAAATAAAGACAACAACTGCCTGGCATGAATTATCAGATGAAAACATTAGAGCTTCCCCAGTTTTGGTTTGTGGAAACAAACGCCCTTCATCACGCATCTACTATGGTCTTCTGGACACAAAAAAGGATGTTATCTAAAATTCTTTTATAGCCTGCACTTCAAGTCCTGCAATATAAATGCAGGAGGATAGGCTACAATGTAGAAAGAATAATACAAGAAGAGATGGTGAGGGACTGCAGTTTAATTTAAAAAAAAAAAAAAAAAANAAAAAAAAAACCACTTTTTTTTTTCAGATGGAATGTTACCTGAATTCCTTACACTGGAGCTGTTCAGTTTGGAGTCTTTGATGACCAAATGCTTAATCCACAGGGTGGGTGCTGTGATTTCTGAAAGAGAAAAAATAACTGCCTTAAAGAAATTGCAGCAGCTAGCAAGTACACATGGCCCTTACTCATGAAGACAAGGTGTTGCCAATAACCATGCCTTAACTGATCTTAACTGGTCTTTGCAGAGATCAGCTCACCCCCAGTGAGACTTCCAATCACTTATGAGCTAGTATTCGTAAATGTGCCACAAGGTTATCTTATCACATTATCTTCCCCTTCCAGAGAGTGACTCTTTACTGGCAAAACATTATTTTCTCCCTTCATCCTCCACTTCTTAGCCAAATTCTCAAGTCTAAAGCCTTTCTCTTCAGGACTTAGAGAACTCAACGGTTATGTCGTGTGCTATGGCATATACTGGTTTCCAAAGTATGTATGAAATCCAGATGAAAAAAAATAAATCCAGACCTTAAATATTGTTTTAACAGCTCAAGCATAGCTGACCACAGCTTTTTTAGCTCCCTAAAACAAGCAACAACAAAACCCAAAATAAATAGGCAAAGAAATTAGGATATTTCTGGAAAGACTTAAAGGGAAATCTGTTAAAGAAATAAGTCATTGGACACCAAGTACAAGCCATTCCTCAAGAAGACCTACTCAAGACACTACGAGAATTCTAATGAAGCATCATAATGTGGTTGCTCAGCGTCAAAGGACTGTTCAGGATAACCTCCTGAGATCTCTAGTTCAACCTTCTGTTCAAGACCTGTAGATCAGACCACATTGCTCACAGCTTTATCCAACTGGCTCAGAAAGGAAGGACATATCACTACCTCTCTGGGCAACCTGTTCCACTGCCTAATCGTCCTCATGGTGAAAAAGTTTTTTCTTATATCTAGTCTGAACATGTTTCAATTTTTGACAGTTGTCTCATCTTCCCATCATGCATTATTGTGCAGAGCCTGGCTCCATCTTCTTGATAACCTCCTTGTAGGTATTGGAGAGCTGCTACAAGGTCAGCTTTAAGCCTTCTCTTCTGTAGGCTAAACTCTTCCTACACCTGACGTACTCAATTTAACAAAAACATGAGCCAGCAGTGTGCCCTGGCAGCCAGGAGGGCCAACTGTATCCTGGGGTGCATCAAGCACGGCATTGCTAGCTGGTCGAGAGAAGGGATTGTCCCGCTCTACTCTGCGCTGGTGTGGCCTCACCTCGAGTACTGTGTGCAGTTTTGGGCACCACAGTATAAGAAAGACATGGAACTGTTGGAAAGTGTCCAAAGGAGGGCTACTAAGATAGTGAAGGGCCTAGAGAGCAAGACATATGAGGAGCGGCTGAGGTCACTTGATTTGTTCAGCCCAGAGAAGAGGAGACTGAGGGGAGGCCTCATTGCGGCCTGCAGCTTCCTCACGAGGGGAGCGGAGGGGCAGGCGCTGATCTCTGCTCTCTGGTGGCAGCGACAGGATCCGAGGGAATGGCCTGAAGCTGCGTTGGGGGAGGTTTAGGCTCGATATCAGGAAAAGGTTCTTCACCGAGAGGGTGGTCAGGCACTGGAACAGGCTCCCCAGGGAAGTGGTCACGGCACCGAGCCTGACAGAGCTCAGGAAGCATTTGTACTATGCTCTCAGACACATGGTCTGATTTTGGGTTGACCTTTAGGGACCTAGCAGTTGGACTCGATGATCCTTGTGGGTCCCTTCCAACTCAGGATATTCTATGATATCAATGCGAATATTTTTCATAGAGGACAGGATAAAGTGTTTTTAGACTTTGCCTGTCACTGTAAGGACCAGGAAAGGTCTGTTCACTGCAGCATTTCTCAAGAACTTTGACCAGTTCTATTTGAAGGACCAAAATGTTGAGTTGCTTCTAGAAGAATCTTCTGAACAGGCTGTATTAACCAGATTAGCTCACTTTTGCATTTTACTTGTGCATTCTCTTCTTCGAATATCTATGGGCACTCTCTCAGGGGCAAATTTAAAGGCTAGAAGGATGTTGTGATTACAAACAGCAATTTAATACAACATCAGCTTACTGCCAGGAAGAACTTTCTCTTGATATAAAAAAAGAGATAGTCTACTAGGCTTTAGTCTTCTCTGTTTATTTGAGAATGCTTTTTGTTGTGAAGACTGTTTTGTTTCATAAAGCTCTAATAAGATTGTTACATACCTATGATCGCTAAAAGCGACAGGACTACAGCACCTCGCTATTAAATAAGCTTATTTTAGCAACAACGAAAACACCCTATCACCTTCTTACAAGAAGACAGGAGGTATCAACACCACCACCTACTCTTGCTCAGTAGTTTCCATTTCTGCCTTTAATCCAGTTTAAAAAAGTGTCAAGTATAGCAGTTCAGTATGAAAGTGCACAGGTTTTCCCCCACTCCCTCAAGGTCCATAATTCCAAGGGGGTCACAGGGTGTTTCAGATTTCAGCCTATAGCTCGACTGCAATGGTTGTGGGTTTAAATCTGTAGAAAGCATGCACTACTTCCAAGTGATGTGCAAAACCTAAGTAGCTGCTAATAGACCCATTCACTACCCAAGGACCAGTATTCTGCTGGTAAATATTTCTGTTTGTATGTTTAAAATGCTTGAACCCTCTGTGATGACAGCCATTTTATCCTTGTTTCAAGGTTTCCAGTGGACTGAAGTCTGGTATTCCCTCTCCAAAATAATACAATCACAAAACTACCCCATTTGAGAAAGAAGCTGCCTTGGTGGCCCATGAATTAAGTAGGCTCAGGACACTGACTTCATTTGCTTAAATAGTTTGTGCGTCAATGAAAGTAATTACTAAATAAAGAAACCTCCCAGCAATTTTCCTCCAAGTCAACATTCACAAGCTGTGGTTTAGCACTGTCCTCCCTGTAGTGAAGCTCTAAGGCACTGCATAAGTTATGAAACTCCTGGTAACGAGAGGTTGGAGAGAGCGAGGGGGTAAAGACAGTGTAAAGGAAGTTCCCATTTCTGACTTGATGCACTTTTTTTTTTTTTTTTTTTAAACCATGACACCCTTTCCTCCAAGGTTATCCCAGGAATCTGTTCAACTGGTGTTATTGGTGGATTCCAGGGAGGAGGGGAGGATGTAAAAGGATTAGGGAAAATGCCTGAGGTCCCAAGAGCACTGTGAAATTTGGATAACATATGAGATTCATAGGCTTTTCTGCTTTGCAGGATAAAGGAATTGTTTGAGCCATAAACTCTAGAGAAAAGAGAGAGTGAAGTAGCTTTTTTCTCTCTCTCTCTCTCTCTTTTTTTTTTTTTTTTTTAAAGTGGATGCTCTTACCTTCTCCATCGAAAATAGGCTGCGTTTCCATGGTAGGCGTTGGCTTCGACCCGTCATCTGAATTGAGAGTTAAAAAGAATCGAAAAGAAACTACCATTATTGAGGTAAATACTATCTACTCTCCAGTACTGTTGAATGATTGGGATTTGTACATGGCCCGGCCAAGTCCAGAAGAAAGAGAAGACAGACAGAATGAAAACAATTTTTTCAGAGTTTACGCTATCAGCAGTAACATTTCACATAGCAAGCATGCATTGACTATCCTTTCACTTGAAAGAGGCCTCTCTCCCTCCCGTCTCCCTCCACAAACGACCAGTATGAATCACCTGGTAGTCTCCACTTGCTGTATTGATCAGGCAATCACCTTTTTGGTTTAGGTGGCTACATCCCACACAGGTCATTCCTTGTGACAGCAGAGGTCTGGGGATTGCTGTCCCGCTGTGTCTCTCTCATTATTCTTTTTACTCAAAAGAAAAACTTTTCTTCTGAAACTTACCTGTGCAGAACCTGGCACCAGCTTTCACTGCAGAGCTGTTAGAAAGGGATGGTCAATAGCAAATCTTTTTTTCTTACAATGTCTGCATCAAGGTGTTCTCTAATTGCAATGCTGTGGCAATGCCTTCTAATTGAATAATTGTGGAAAAAACTTCTTAAGAGAGCTAAGGATTAGCTTTTTCATGTGCAAGAGTGCTCCATGTCTTCTGACCACAAGTCTTTCATAATTAAAATCTTCAACCAAAATAGATTGTCGGAAATATAAATCTCAAAGCACAGAGATAGACCACAGGCAAAAGTGTTCAGCTTACACTCTGGCTCATCATGCCTATCCACCACATCTACAGACCCAGCTTGGATTCAGGTTGGGTCTAACTTCCTCAATGCTCGGAGAGATCTGGATTTCAATCCCCAGCCTGGACCATCATTATACAGCACTGGAACAATGGCAGAGCATTAAGTGAGGCAAAACTTCTGATTGTGGGCAAGCCAAGTAGGCACAAACTGTAGAGAAAAGTCTTTTGTTACATTGCAAGATCAAAACGTAGAATATTGTTTGAATATAAATCGAAAAATAGGCAATTAGTCTAGAATTGGTGGTTTGGTTTTTTTTTTTTCCTTTTCTTTCTTTTGGAATACAGTGGCATTAAAAAAACAACTTCTGAAAACTATTTTTGCATGTATTATGGGCAAAGATAACACTAGGCATAAGGAAAGCAGACAGTATCCTACAATGGAGAACTGACAGGCACAGCGAAAATCAGCTGGAGAGGAGTCTATGCCAGAAAAGCCAGGTTGCCACCATCTCCAAGACTGTATCTGATGCACAAGGCAGAAGGCATTTGGAGAACAGGTGCATAGGAAAACCCCTCCTAGAAGTAGCAATAACTCTCCTCAGCCTTCCCTTTATTAGTTCCGATTACACTAAAGAATGAAAAAGACCATTGGAAGGGGATGGGATGGGCAGAGATGGAAAACAGGCCTGTAGACTATTTTTCCATCAAAACCTACATGTGCAGTTTTATAAAGTGAGCAAAAGACTGAATACCTCTTCCTCACAGCATTAATTTTTTTTGCATTTCCACATAAAGCCACCTAATTCATAGAAAGCAAATATGCGCTGTAATTCCACTTCAACCTCAGAGATCCACTGAAGAAATGAGCGGGAGAGAACCTTTAAGTTATTTTCTCTCTCGATCAATGTATTTGGTTTTATGCTTAATTGTAAGCATGACAAAAAATATTTGGAAGAAAAAATACTTACCATTTCTCAGTCAGCTCTTGTTCTGAGTTTTCCTGTTATTGGGTACTATCAGTAACATAGACAAGCAGTGTTTTTTATTCCAAGTTTGAGCAAGTGATCTCTTGGAAAAATTCCCTGAATTTTGGTTAATTTACAAGAAAGAAGATTTCACCCTTTAAGGAATTTTTGGATAAAAGTAAATAGTTGATCTTCACTTTTTTTGTCCGAATAGGCTGCTCTGCTTCTACAAATTCCCAGAAGCCACAGCGATTGCTTTTTATTTATTCAGGATAACACTTCACGCTGTAATGAAGCAGTGAGCAATATGTAATCATAGAACGGTAGAATGGTTTGGGTTGAGAGGGACCTTAGAGATCATGTAGTTCCAACCCCCGGCCATGGGCAGGGACACCTCCCACTAGACCAGGTTGCCCAAAGCCCCATCCAACCTGTCCTTGAACACTTCCAGGGATGGGGCATCCACAGCTTCTCTGGGAAGCCTGTTCCAGTGCCTCACCACCTTCTGAGTAAAGAATTTCCTTTTAACATCTAATCTAAATCTACCCTCTTTTAGTTTAAAGCCATTACCATTGTCCTATCACATGACAGAATTTGCAGATTGAGAAACCAACCCCAAAACGCAAAAGATACTCATAGAGCAACAGCAAAGGTAAGTAATTCATAAGTTACATAAAATAAGAAGAGACTCTGGCATAAAAAATTACTAGTATAAGTTTATTCCTATTGTTCTCATGAATGCTTCTTCAGCAAGTAATTACAGAATTGCTTTTCAGAATTAAAGCAGCAACCCAGGAGCCAACAACAGAAAAATTAGAAGTGGATCTAAGTCACAGTACTTTTTATCTAAACCCTTATGTAAACTTTGGCAGAACTCAGGACGCTTCAGGTTCAGGGGGTTTCTTTCTCTTCTCTCTCTATGCGCGCGTGTGTGTGCACGCGTGTGTGTGCACACGCATGTGTGTCTGAAATACACTTACAGAATAAGAATTTTGTACCGTTTTTGTATAAAGTTAGCCATCAAGCTATTGAAAAGTATTACACTGACAGAAAAAAATGCAGCAAACAGACAAAAATACCAAGCTAACCTTTGAACTACATTTTTTATGATCATCTCACTAGGCTCTAGGCACTACGCTATCATTTCCTCACCTAGTTACTAGGGCCAAATTGTCACTAAGTCCATTATTGTAGCAGTACCCAGTACAGTGTCAAGGGTTTTGCAAATAGAGGGAAGTATAATCACTCCCCTGTAGTTCAAGCAAGTACAGTTCTTTCATCACACATACAACAAAAAACGTAATAGACAAGAGCTCTGTAATTACATTCACCATATTTCAAAAATCAAAAGTCAGGGATATTTGATTTTTTTCAAAGGTCATGAAATAGTCACATAAAAGACAAAAATCACACTTTATTAGAAACATCCTGCTAACTTCCCAGCTGCCAGCTTCTTACTCTGAGACTACCAAGTCTGTTTCTTAAACTGGAGAACTCTCAGTAGGTCTCAGTGTTTCAAATTGGTTTATGACAAAAATTTTCACTGCCATTCCCTCTGGGCAGAAGAACTACCCTAATACTTGTCTACTCTCATTTGATTTTTCTTCTCGCTCAATACACCGTTCATAACACTGAACATTTGTTCGGCTGGCCTATTTACTCCTGGTAAACAAGGAACAAGTTCTGTTTTGCATACCTAAAGCTTTTGAACAAACATTTTGTATTCCTTAAAGAAGCATTTTAACAGAGAACAGAAAAGCCAAGCTATTTGAGAGACCTAGAATCTCTTGTAATACTATGCAAGATGTACAGGATATTACTTTGGAGCCAAAGGTCAGGAAGTGTGTTCATCAGGTACAACCTATTCCTTTCTTCAGAAAACTCAAATTCCACACTTAAAAAAAAAAAAAANGAGAGAGAGAGAGGTGGAACTGCAATAGTTGCTTATGCAGAGCATGTCAAAAACAGAGGGAACAATGAGGTCAAGTGCTTCCTAATCCTCCTAGATGGCAACGCTTCTAGATGAGCAATGTGGTACTGCAGAACCAAAGGTAATTTTCCTTGGCTGTAGAATATTCTCAGAGCCTTGATGAAAAGTGCACTGGCATGGTTTTCTTCCATGTTTTACAACCCAGCACAAATATCCACTTTCTTTTTCCAACACAACTGAAAACAGACAGCTTCATTCAACAGAACACGTCTTATAGGATGGGGTTTGAAAGCCATAGAACTTTTCCAGTAAGCCTGCATTTTCCTGGGTTAGACCTGCAAAAGTTAAACTGAAAGTTTTTCCGACTCAACTGGTATCAAACTAGAAATGGTATTTTTTATCTCATCTCTGGCAAGAGCAAAATAGGCAGGGTCCAAAAACCCTCCCTAAGCCATTTCCATAGTAAGATACCATGGCTGTAAGCCAGAAGCCTAGTTGCCCTTCCACTGTCAGAGGCTCACAAGCTTAAGAACTGCTTTCTTTGTGTTAGTCTGACAATAACGCAAAACAGTGACAACTACCTGCATGTCCAGATCTGTTGGTAGTGGTGAGCAGGAACTTGTAATGGTCTCCCTAAGATGAGGATTCTTCTCTCCCTTACCCTTGTTCTTGCAGAATACCTAGCAAGCATCCACATCTGGAATGACTGCAGTGTATGCTAGGGTGGAGGGATGAGGAGATTCAGTTCATGTAAAAGACAACTGTTAAAGTGATCTTTATACTCTGCACTACAGGCACTGAGGCCATGACCAACTTAAGTTATGTCAGGGGAAAAGTAAACTCCCTGACATCGAAAAGGCATAAATTACTACGGAAGAATGTGAAATAACTGCCTGCTGCTCCAATTCACTGTTCTTGCCAGAAGTATCAACTAATGGAAGCTGGAGGAAGGGGAAAAGATAATTGATAATCTTCTATAGCACATCCCTCACCCAGGAAAATATACCCACTGCAAGTCTTCTGTATACTTGCATCATCATGTTGAAGGATTAAAATCTATATTCTTTCTAAGCAACCTCAGCCTTCAGTATACCATCTTTGTGTTCCCACTGGCATCCATGAGATGCTCTGTAGACATTTCTACCATTTTAAAGAGTGCTAGAGTGCTTATAGGGCCAACTATCCAGGCCTTGTACAAAATCTAGTCTTTTTGTAAGTCCGCAGCTTGAACATCAAGGGTAGTAAGAGTATGACAACCTTAAGTGCATAGCTCTGCCCTGGGAGGAGGCAGCCTTCTTCCAGTCTCAAACGATTCCTTCACAAACCATCACCCATTTTGATGAGCCATTACGGAGCATAGCTGAGGCTAAATAGGCAACTTAGAGCACAGATAGCCAGGACAGTGAATGAATTCCTATCACGCCCCGTCCCCAGGCAGCAAAGCCCACCTTTTGTGACTCTGTTGACCCAACAGGAAGGGAGAAAAGCTCTCCCAGGTCTGAGGACTCCTGAGAGAATTAAGTCACATGTACACCTTTGTGTGGTTTTACTAACCCTAGCCGGATGCAACAAAGAGCTGCCAGTTCAACTCCAATTTACTGTATCTGGGCAGTTCCTGAATCTCAAAGATGCACTTTTACAACTTCAACATTTCTGTGCGTTATCCCTGGGCTTGGGGATGTTGGTTTAAGTATTCAAAAAAAGACAACAAAAACTGTGTTTGCACTATACAGGGGTCTTGTATAAAAATACACATCCCTTCAAACATTGTAGGGGTGGAGCAAGTTGTTGCCTTAATCGCAGTTCTTCCCTACAACAAGTGAAGCAGTTATGGCAAGTTGTAATTAATCTAATAACCAATACAACTTTTACACACAAAAATATATTGCCAATATAAATGCGGAAAGTTAGCATTCATGTCAAAAAATGTGAAATTCTTATGACCCAGCCAAATCAAGATAATTTCTTGCCAAACAGCTGAAATGGAAATGCATCAGTGCAAAGAGACTTCCCTGCCAGGCTTTCACACCCCTTTCCACTTCTATGCATGGAGATCCCACAGCTGTTAAGAAAAAACAACTTTCAAAACCAAATTAGCAAAAGTGATTTCTCATTCTTCATTGTCTTCATTTTAAGCAGGGAGCTACAATATGCTCCCTTCAGATATAACCCACAAGCATTTGGACACAGACCAAAATACAGAAAAGTTTTGATTAAAAAGGTGAAAATGTGCCCAGGTTCTGAACATTAAGGACTTAAGGAGCTCTAAGTATACAGGCTGACTTGCATGGCCACTGCAGTGATTCTTCCCTTCGTACACCAACTATTCTGTATGCTGTACAAACGCAGGCCGTGCTTACTGCAAGAGCGTGCCGCAGGCATCATCCAGATAGGACAAGGAGCCTTCCAGTGCGCCTTCTGGAAGGCATTAGTTCCCCCCTGCTCCCTCCTCTTATCTCCCTTGCAGGTGCGTCAACATGAAAAAAGCCACTCAAGCCCCAAAGACTTTGTGGTCCAATGTAGTCAGTGCATTTGTATGGCAGCACCATTCTTCGCCCTGCGAGAAAGGCTGTCCCACGCACAGACAGCTGGAAGTAACTCTGACCTCCGTGACACAATTCAAAGCCTCCTCTGTTTGGCTTTTTGATTCCTGATTGACACATTCACTGCCAGGCGGAGATAAATGCTGCTGAGAGGACAATGTTGATCCGCTCTGACTATTCTTGTGAAGGACTTTTTCAGAATAATAAACAAAAAACATTGGTGCGCTTAAGTGTCTGAATAGAGCTGAAGATAGACAGAGAGGGACTGGAGTGCTTTACAGAGGCTGGCAAGTCGATTGAAGAGTTAATTGTCTGGGTGTACAATGAGTTTATTCTGACTGCAAACAAAGAGCTCTCTCTTCCTGCTCCTGGTCCTTCAAAAGCTAACGTGTCAAAAGGGCCTGGAGCAGCACTCTGTATTAATAGCAATGCTCTGGTCTCTGGGATTCAGTCTTTAAAATTTTTGAATCCTGGGATTCAGATAGTATCTCTAAAATCCAACATCCTCATGTACTGCCCGACTTCTCAAGCTACTTCTACAGCAATTAGCCAAAGTAAAGCTGTCCTCTAACTTTTAATTCTTTATAGCTTTCAGCAGTTGGCTCCCTTGGAAAAATAAAGGCACAGCAAGCTATTACCCTTCAGACACAATGCACAGACACCTTCCACAAAATGAGATCCAGTTTTATATTATTCCAATTATGTATCATTTAACAGGAGTCAGTTTAAACAAAACAAGTGGCCCTAAATGTCTCATACTTGGGAAGATACAGAATCCCAGTCCACATCTGGACCCGCATTTCAGAGCTTGCACTATAATAGGTCAAACCAACACAATGTCCAAACACACCCCCTGCCTCTGGGAAAGTTCAGATCCAGATTCAGATTTGAACTTTGCAGGTTGAACCAAGCCCTGTGGTAATTACCACTTAAATACCTGACTCATAAGTTATGCAAACCTTTCTGGGGAGAAAAAAAATCTTCCTAATACTGCTGCATGGGGAGCAATGCAGCTGAAAACTAAGCCATTATACTTTACTGTTTTGATGACAGAACTCTTAGGGATTTTGGTGTCAATGCAGAGAAAGACATAAGTGTTATTCTAGGAACAAGCAGCATCCATAAAGGCTCAGATAAGATGAACTGGTTGTGAACTTTCTGGTGATGTTAAGTTTGCTTCAGTACTTGTGAAAAGTTGTTGTTTTAACCAGTTTCAGAAATGTAGCATTCCAAATCATATTTTTCCTCAGGTATATGGGCATGCTACCAAGCAGAAGACATAGCAAGAACTTGAAAATAATTAAAGCTAGTATTTAAAGCACTGACCTAATTCAAAATAGAGACCCACACCTTGCTCTCCCCTTTCCCAAGCAAAGATTATAACTATAGTTGGTAGAAAAGCATATTCATTTGGTAGAAAAGGAAGGTGTCTCAAGTTTGTGTTATCTGTTTTATTCTAACTTGAGTAATAAATGGGGATTTCAAAACCTTGAAGCCAGAGAAATAAGATTTGGTTTTTAGCAAGTTTCTGTTTAGTGAACAGTAAACCCCAGTCTTATCCAACTTTGTAGGCTTGGAGTTTTGGACAAGTAGCAGGAGCATCTCTTCAAGCAGCCTGAATACAGAAACAATTCAGAAACAGGAACTTGCACCCATTCTGCCATTTTGAACTTAACTAGAATTTTCAGTTCACTTTTGAGCCAAAATCCAACACTGAGGTCTTTTATATCAAAGCAGTATGTCCATAAGAGATGGGCAGAGAAGCAGATGATCAGATTTCGGTTTGGTTAATAGTATATTTCTAAGGTCAAATGCAAGGCAGCCTCGCAGGAGGGGGGTGGGGGGGGAAGACCTGTCATTGCACATGGACTTGTTTTACAATTTTTAGACTCCACAGCCAAATTCCTACCAAAAACGCAAAAGAGGCCTCTTAAAAAAAAAAAAAANTTCAGAGACTTGTTATTCCTGCCCTCCCACAACCCACACAGCAGTTCCATTTGTGAAACTAGACAGAAATCACAAGGCATCGTATGACTTGGAAATACACCCTGTTGTCATAAGCCCTGACCTACAGAATCAAACCTTAACTTGTCCAGCAATGTCCCTGCCCCGAGGATAGTAACCACCCCTGCAATGTTCTTAATTGTCTTGATTTAAGACAAAACCTTCAATTCACTCCCAGTGAGACTCAAACTGACAGAAAAACCTTAAAAGAACCTGGTTATCATTCACTCAAAGGCTCTTGAGGGAGCTGCTAAGATGCGAGTTGTGCATGTGCATATTTGTTAACCTACCATTTCCACTGTATTAGGTTTGACTGTTTCTCCCTTTGAGCAGTCCCTCCCTTTCCCCATGGGTAAAGTGCCATAACTCTTTGGAAGCAGGCAATATTTCCCCATTATTGCTGTATCTTCTCTATCCTGTTGCTGTTCTTGCCATCCAGATGAGATAATCAAAAAAGTAATTTCTTAATGACTGTATCAACTATGCATTACTTCTACCTTGAAAAATGAGCATATTCCCAATCCCACAGTGCCAAAATTCATCTTCCTTTGTATTTTTCATATGCCTGATGAAATCAAATAGGCAGGAGCAGAGAAAACATTAAAAATCTCTCTTTGGCCCACAGTCCATTGTCCCCAGTGTACAGTTTGCCTAGAAACACCGTATGTAAATGCTGGTCCCAACCTCTACACCTAACTTTTATTTCTCAGCAGATAATTTCAGAACATAAAATTTTGCAGCATACAAGCTGCTAGCCCATCCTCACCAGACATGCGAGCATGGCTAAAGAATGCTACTTCAATTACCTGTTGAGGAATGAGACGTGGAGCAAAGCTCAGAGCCCCAGCTCAGTTTCCAGGCTCCTCTTCTGTCCTTCTAAGGACACAACTGCAGCCTGCCTGCTGTAGCAGACTGAGGTTTCACAGCTTCTTGCAATGTTCTGGGCAGCTAAAGGCAAGAGACCCTGCAACCACCACTGAGCATGGCTACGTTCCTTATGTACCAGCATCAATTTCAGTGGTGTAAGCTCAACTACAGCAACATTCAGAAAAGCTATCGGAATACCTCCAAACCAAAAGAAGTCACGTAGGCTACAGAAAGAGACTCCCTGCGGAAGCAAAGAATATTTTTCATTCTGCTATGTACTTACCTGTCCTTCAAAAGTCTAAAGTCATCCCCCTTCCTGTATCCAAGGAAGAAATCAGGGATAGCTTAAAGAACCAAGGGGACTATATAACTTACAGGACTGGTCATAATACATAGCATCAAAAATGGCACCTGGTAGTGAGGAACAACTGACAGCCTTCATGAATCGGTTGGCTTAAAAAAAGCCTTGCTGTGGTAAGTGCAACCCCACAATTCTATGGCTCTAAATCCAGCACTTCCCTTCCTCCCTTCCAACTTCCCCAGCAGAACATTTTCCCTAGAGAAAAGGATCAAGGTAATGAAGAAGAGAGGAATAATAAGAGTAACTTCAGGGAGGTAAATGTTTGAAAGTAAATAAAACAGTTATAAAGTTGTAACTTTATATAACAGTTATAACAGTGAATAAAGGAGAACTAGGCCCTGCATCTGTGCAACAAAAGTTGTATCCAAGTGCATGTCATTACAACAGAATTATTTGGAAAAGCTCATGTCAATCTGCAGAGGGTATGTTAGGCCATCTTGTTCCAAAAAGGAGCACTGTCTGTAGTAGCACAGGGAGAAAAGGAATCAAGTCAGAAGAGGCAGTATGGTACAAGTCTGGTCCCAGCAGTCCTGGCACTAAACTTCCCAAGGAAAGTGGAGAGGACACAGAGGCAGAACATGGGAAAACAGAGCAGCAGTATTATAAGGGCTGGGCAAATCACGGTCCCCCTTCAGCAAGAGTTGGAGTACGCGCTTACTGTTAGGAATGTGCTTTTCTTCCCAGAGCAGAAACACCTCCACATAGTGTCTGCATTACTTACACTGTGGAGTGATGAGACCAAGGAATCAACAATAGCCAGCATTCTCTGAACACACACACACCAACGAGAAAGTTAAAAATAGATTGAAGGATAGGAAGAAGAAGACAGATGTACTTTTTGCTTTTTTATAGCTTCCAACTTGGTAGGAGCATACATTTTTATCTCACCCTGTAAGCACCAGTATTATGACAGATACTGCAGGATTTTAAGCCATGGTATCTCAGGTTTGAACCATCTTCTATTTGGCTCCTTCTGCCTTGAAAAACATTTGAAATAAAACAGGGAGCAAAAAAATTTCTGCACAAACACATATTTCACTTAAGACACCATGTCTCATAAGATTTTAGCACTTGACGTTACCCCAAACTTGGACAGAAGTTCACAGAAAGCTCTATAGCACTGTTAGCAGCTGCCTGATCACAGTTAGACAAAAGCAACAACCACCATATGACTGTTTTGTTTAGTCTCTCTGGTTCAATTCTACCCACAATATATCAGATGTCTACTTTGAGGACCCTCAGCTTTGATGTGACAGAGCCTCTGCTCCCCCCTTGACTACCTCTCCCGAAAGGCTGCTCAGAGTCCACAACAAACTCCCACCTTGCCGCTTCCAGACTCCCTAAGAGAGATACCTGCAGCTGTGGAAAAGGGAGCATGTGTCTGAAAGGCAGGCAAGGATATTGCAATTTTGATCTTAGACTGCTTTGCTGAAAGAAGAAAAAAGCAATGACTGTTGTGCAAGCTTCTTATGAGTAACGATCAGATTCCTAGCTTTGGGAATGTTTTAGTAGCTACCTGAAATATATGGTGGCCTGGGGCAAGGGGCACGAAGGGTGCGATTAGAATCTCAGTCTCTCTCCCCTCTTTCCCCAACATCACACACACTCCCTTTCACTCCTCTCCTTCCAGCTCTGGTCTCTTCAAGGCAAAGGCTCTATAAATTCCCCTACATCTTCAAGGAATACAACCTATAAGTGGGGGGTGGAGACGGCAGCAAATTTCCCAGATCAATGGCCATTTGAAATTCAGACATATGGCTGAAGCCCTACAGCTGCATGTGTTAATTACCACACGTGTCCCCTGTAAAGCAGTCTGTTAAACACAAAAAGAAAACAGAAGAGAAAAAAGCCGTTCCAGGGGATTAAGTAAATAGTCTAAATTTTTGACCCTGCTCCCCCAGACACATGCCAGTGTATAAGAACACAAGCTCCCTTCCTTTCTCCTGACACCTGCATGCCGAGGAAGCACAAGACCCCTTGCATCTCTAGCCATGTGCACTGAACCTATCTCAAAGTGTACTTTCACCCCTCCAGCTCCCCCCTCCCTCCCTCCCCAGCCTCTTCTCTCGCCAGCCCCTCTCCCTTTCTCCTTTAGAGGACTAATTCCTGGCTGACAACCAGAGCAGTCTTGGGCTTACAATACGCCTTTTCATTTCCTCGCAGGCAAAGAGAATGGATACCTCCCTGCTACGTGTATATTGCATGTGTGCAAACGAGGGAAAGGCAGGGGGGAGAAAAAACTATTTTTTTCATCATTTCTTTTTGCAGTTTTTTTTCCTCTAAGACCATTAAGAATAGAATTCAGAGCTTTAAGTGAGCGAGCACAACTCTGCTCTCTAACTATATTGCCCCAGCTAGTTCACCCCAGGATCTGTATTTAGTCTAAAGCAGTTTTTATATTTGATTATGAAACTGAAGGAATAGTTTTTCTATATGAGGGAAAGGATTGGGAAGAATGGAGGCAGATGGGCAGAGTACTTGAGTTGTGCTGGAAGGACTAACATGCTTGAGAAGGAAATCAGTATGTATGGAATAAAGCATGGATCATAAAAATGAAACAGTTAGGGTACAAATGACACCTCAGTCTCAAACTTAGAATATTTGTAGTTTAAGCGAAAGAAGGTCATTCCGCAATCTTACAGACTGCCAGACACCTATAGGTTGACAGTTCAAGATGAGCCCAAGACTGAACTTAAGAACCATCATCAACTAAAGATGTTTTTGTGAGCAGCTGAACAGTCAAGATGAAACCTGTCAAGTCCTTACACTTAATTGCCTTGCTGCAGCACCTAAAGGTCCTATCGGAATCTGAGCACCAAGCTGAGCACAGTAACATGTAGTAAAAGGCATGGATGTAGCCCAGATAAACCCAGTGTCTTAGGAAGACTTCTCCCATCCCTTCCTGTTATCAAAACATTTTGCAATACATCTTCCCTTGATGTCAGTATAAAACAAAAACCCAGATAAGTACATGGAGGGAAACCATTATTCCAGCTGTGCTTTAATTCCCATAGGTGCCATCTCAGGAACTTGAACAAATATTGTGGTTGCCCATCTAGCCTCCCCGTACCTTATTTACAAGCACACATGTTCTGCATGCATTCAAGCTTTCCCATCACAATTTTATAGCTTATGTCCTATATAGAGAAATTTCGACAAAGCTCATTGGGTAAAGGACCTGGAAGGAAAGTAATTCCAGTCACACTCAACTGAACCACTGCACCCAAGATTTAAAATACATTTCCCATTGCATTACTCTGATTTGAGAAAAACAACATTAACGTTTAGATGTCTAGATTCTTCTGCAGGATGCAAATACTCAAAATAGGGTCATGTTAGGCTGGTACAAATAAAACTTCTAGCTTCATTTATCTGCAAACCTATCAATTTCTCCAATTAATCCTCAGGTTTGTTTTTAAGAAAAAAACAGCTACAGAAGACAGGAAGTCTAGGACTATTAATTTCAAAGTTGTAATGATGCTGTTTCAAAGGACCTAGAGAAATACGTAGTGTAATAGGATAACATCTTGGCGTGCTGATTCAGACACTTGAAGAGCTTGGGAAGAATTTTTTTTTTTTTAAACAACTCTTTAAAAAAGAAAAGGTGTTGAGGCCACATAGCTACGAAGTACTTAAACAACAAAAACAGCCCACAGCCCCTAGAACTATTTCTTTTCTCTGCAAGCTGTAATTGGTCAGACACCAGAAATCTGTGTATAGCACATAAACAGTTAATAATACCTTAACAGATGTTGCTTAATCAATCGTTAGTCTGCTTATTAGATCTACTCACCAGGCTGCTCGATACCATGACTTAATCATTTAAAAACCTTTACAGCTGTCCTTAAGACATTACAGACATGAATAGTCTGTAGATTGCTATAACAACACTTGTAAACTACAATTTTATTAAGTCATATTATATAGACTAACCTACAGATTAGAACTGTTTCTTTATAGATGAAAGAATTCTTGCATTATATCTAACAAAATATACTTTAAAACAAAATTTGCCTTCTGCTTAAACTTGCCAATGAAACTTTCTCCAGCCTCAAATTTGATACATATGTTCTGAGGCCCACAGAAAATGTCTTGATGAAAAACTAAACAATTTCAGACAAGTCAGTGATGTGGGTACCCAAAAGGATTGTTTTTAATTCTGTTTATGTAACAATTTTGAGGTTGAATTTTTCTTCTAGTCCTTAATATTTCAAAAATCTGTTTGATTTATGAGATAAATCTAGGTGCTTCTTAGAACTTTGCTCTGTTCTGGAAAATCGATCCAGTATACTTGGTATTGTGAAATTACATGCCTCTGTTCTCACAAAACTGATCAGAATTCTCAGGTAAAAGCTGGGTTCTCTGTCTTACAAAATCAGTACTATTGTCAAACTACCATCTGTTATACCTGTGAAATTCACTTGCTTTCTACAATTACATTTGATTGGCATTTAATAAACAAATTTGTATATTGCACACAATATAAGAACAGCGATAAGAACTAGACTGAATTCTTAATATCTGCAAACAGACAAGCCTACAGATTAAATAATGATATTTACAGATATTTTTTTTTTTTTTTTAATGGAGAAGCAAACTTCAATTCCTATCCTAAGTTTGCTTGGAAATACAAATATGAGTTAATCAAAATCTTATGTGCTACAAACTCCACCTACAGAATTTTTTATTCGCAGTTCACTGAGGCCTTTGCAGGACCTTTGCAGCGTTATTGTTGCACTAATTTCTCCCAGTTCCTCCTCAGCCACCTGAGTTCCCATACCAGTTTCACAAAAAGCAGCACACATTCATGTTTCTCCCAGAGATGATTTCCTGCCCCCTGTTAAATTTTATCGGGGTAGACTGAGAAACTGTCTATATTTCTATGGTTCAGCCACTATCACATTGTGGGACAAACTAAGCTTTTGCAATTACAGAGTGCTTGGAGCATTCACATAGCACCACCACAGCAAATCTGAAGCTTTTGGGAAGCAGATGACTTACACATGCATAGCACAGTCTGACTTTCCACATAGCTACACTATACATGGACAATTTGTATATACCTGTAAATATTTTACCCAAAGACCTAACAGAAACGTGTCGGTCCTTGCCTAGGAATACTTTAGGCAACAAACAATTCAGCAAGCAATTTTTGCATGAAAATTCTCCCTTATCCAGACTTACAAATTAGGATTTTATTTATCTTAAAATAAATAGCACAAGGGATCCAGAATTGTGCAAGTAGCACTGCAGACTTAGTACCTGCCAGTGTTCTGCAAGAAATTCATCATAAGATCGTGACCACCAGTTAGAACCATCACTTGACTTCATACTGCCCCAGTAAAGTTGTATTTCTTTCACCTCACTGATGGAGGCCATGGGATACTCTGTCTTTCCTATAAAGACATCGCAAAGCATTTTCTCGTTATTTATCAGGTCAGAGAGGCAGGAATAATTGGGTGCTTGAAGCTGGCTTGTGTAATAGCACAGCTCTGCTTCAGATTTGATCAGTACCTTGTTGAATTCAGAAAAAAAATTGAGAAGGTTAGGACCGTCCTACATCATCCCTGGATGTATTTAAAAGACATTTGGATGTAGAGCTTAGCAACATGGTCTAGTGGAGGGCTTGTTAGTGTTAGGTCATAGGTTGGACTAGGTGATCTTGAAGGTCTCTTCCAACCTAAAGCATTCTGTGATTCTGTGACCAAAGTCTCAGGTTTCAGTCACATTTCACCTTGTCAGCCCTGTCTACAGAGTGGGGCGTTTTTGTCAAGATATTATCTGTCCATTCATACTTCTGAGATGTACTAACCACTGCAGAGGCAGAATGTTCCCCTCCCCGCAAGCGGGCAGCAGGTGAATTAGTGCCAGCTGCACCTGACTTCTTACCACCAGCAGACAAAGTCTCCATGTACAAATGCTTCCATTTATTTACATTAGCACAAGCTGTCCTCTGCTTAGGTTTGCCTGAGGAGAGCATTCACCCTTTACTGCTCGGTCTAATTACTGAGTCAGACTAATGGCTCATTACTGATTCAAATTGCACAGTCTAGTGGCTGCACAACTAGTCCATTAACATTTTCTGGAAGTAAGACTCTTGGAACCAGCAGGAAAAAAGCCACAGAATGGGTCCACTTGCCCACAGCTGCAGTTGAGATTTTCCTCTGTGCCCATTTCTTGCAGTTAAACCCACAAGGAGGAACCCCATTCTAGATTTTTAATTGACAGGAATTTTAAGTTGTTTATCTTAGGTTCCTCAAATTGCTTCAGTGTTTTCTTGTAGAAACTCAACCTGTCTGCAAACTCATTGGGCAAAGCTTTTCACAACTCCATAGGAGAGTCAAAGCACTGAATTCTATGTCTGCATGTAAGACAGTACGCATAAAACATCTCCACCCAGACTTTGCCTCCTGTGGAGCCATCAGAACTCACATTCCACTAACATCACCATACCTGCCCCAGGCTCAGGGAACTGCAGATGCTGTTGCCAGCTGTTGCAATAGGGAAACAAAGCTAGTCAAAACAGGCTTGGAACTTCATACACTGCAAGAGACTTCATGAAAGAAAAAGGGAGTTCATACCACTTAAGACTGTTTATAATGACTGACACTGACAGTTCAGCCAACCCATATTTACCTGTAGTTGCATCATCTTTTAATCCCAGATTATAGAACCACGCTTCCTTTCCCATTTCCTTCATTCAGTTGATTTAAAATAACAAGACCTCTCACACAGTGTCCAGGATAGCTGCAATCACTAACAAACCATTATCCCCACCTAGATTTTCACCTTCACTCCTTTCTAATCTTTCTCTCTACTTTTAATTCACTCAGCTTCCAGTTTTAAGTAGGAAGACTGCATGATTTTATGGAGATAAGAAATTACATGACTGCTTTTTATGTCCCTGTCTCCTGGCCAGCCTACTTTTTATAAGCCTGCTTGGTGACTCTGAAAAACACTACTCATGGCTGCAATATGCCAAGTCTGCATCTTTGAGTCCTAAAGCACCAACATTCCACAGATAAAGAAAATAAAGTTTTGTTTTGCTTTGTGTTTGCTTGTTTTGTTTCAAACGTGTGGCACAACTTGCCTTTGGCTGGAAAGAAACAATCTGCATTCTTTAGGCAGTGAAGAAATCCAGTCATGTTGGCTCCAAGGATGCCTTTCACTGCATCTTAAAAAATTAAGAAGCTCCCAGTGGGAGAAGTGGGGGGAGATCCAGCACTCTAGGGGACAGTGTGCATCTTCCAAGTCTCTCAGGCTTTCAAACTAAGCAGCAGCTGGAGTAAATTAGTGCAAGAAGCTCCTTATAAGAAACGGTTGTACAAGGCACAAGCACGAATAAGGAACAGATAGCAACATAAATCTGCAGGTTCTGGATATCCTAATCCACTCAAAAATAACTGCAGTCTCTGACAAAGGTCCTGGGCACTTGTTCTGCACCTGCCTGAAAGAACACCTTGTGTCAGCCCAGCTAGGCTACTTCATTTCCTAGGTAAGGAGTGTGCTTCCTCCTTTTCACTTCAGGATCAGTCTACCTTGAAGGGAGAATCGACCCCTTCAGAAGAGTTTAGAGTACCTTAACTTAACGTAGTGCCCGAAGTCACTTGTTCAGAGCCTCACTACTCTCACAGCACAGAGGCCAGCTGAGTGACCTGTTTTCATCAGAAGGCTGGCTGTACAGAGCATAACCAGCAAGAAAAGCTGCTCGGCAGTCAGCCATCCATCACCAGCTGAGTGACTCTTCAGCAGCAGCCCATAAGCTGTGCTTCCCACCATCTTGTGCTCCTACAGTGGGCAGCATTCTTCAGGTGAGGATGCCAGGGCATACGGTGCTGGGCAGTGTTGGTCCAAGCACTGCCAGAAAGGCAGTACTAGCTCTTCACTCCCCACGTTGTTAAAAGCATGGACTGAAGTATTTGGAAAACCTGTTCCTTAGTACAGAACAGCAACATGCGCTGTGCAAGAAAGCAAAGAATTAGAGTTTTATCCTACTCCAAAAGGGTTTGAGGAGAGGGCAATGACAGGGGAAGGACAAAGACCTTATCAAGCTTCACTTCATCTATCTGATGAACTAACTCGGGACAAACATTTGGCACTGAGCTGTGTTACCTTAGGGTGCTAGGCCTTGGAGATGAAAGGGATGAGAGGTCATATATGGTCAGACTCCAGTGCTGTCACAACACTACATCTGAAGCCAGAAAACATTATCTCCTTTTTTTTTGCCCCAGTGATAGGGAAACAGAATCCTAAATGGAACAAGTTTGATCAAACAGGTAGTGCCAGCCACTTCTGAAGGAACAAACAGGCTGGCACAGACATAGGCAATACAGAATAGGCAAAATCAAACCAACAAGGCATGCCTTAGCAAGAACGCAGCACAGCAGATCTAGCCCAGCATTACTTTAAGAGTATAAAGTGAACAACAGAATGTCCAAAGAATCTTGCATCACCAAGATCCCTATATTTACCCCAGCTCAGTCTAGGCATCTCTTCCACTGTTGTCCCCCTTCCCCATTCACCACCAGTCCCACTCCTCCCCAAAAAAACCCTGCTGCATTTTGAGGGGAAAATAACACCCCTTTATCAAGGCCAGATCTTTCCTTTTGTCTGGTTCAGACTTATAGATACCAATGTGCCAGGAGTTGGACTCGATGATCCTTATGGGTCCCTTCCAACTCGGGATATTCTGTGATTCTGTAATTACCAGCTCAGCATTTTTTTAGTAAACTTTGCAGGTACAGAAAGATTATGTCTCTGTTTCCAAGGAGATGATTACACTGAACATTGCAGGAGTGCATGCAAATAGTCTTGACATCATGCTGCAAACTGCTGCATTAAGCACAGCACACGAATGCACTGCTCAGGGTTCTGGGAACTCCACATGTGCTCATTGTAATCATTAGGTTACCATCAACTAGTTTTTTTGGAACTGTCCACAAAGGGCAAAGGCTCAAATACACCCTTCAGTACTACCAGCCAAACCGCAGCATTCTTGCTGTGGCCTTGCTTCTTCACACTCATCTGGCTCACTTACGCAAGCTTAACAGAATCAGGGATAAGAAGGACAAACCTGAAAAGACTTCGTTAAAAATTTCAAGCAGGCTGAATTCAGCACAGGAAGAACACCAGTAAACGTCTGAACTGCAAGTCCTGGAGAACCTGGGCTTCCAATGCTACCATAAAAGAACATGCCACTGCTTCCCTGGGCCCAGGTCTTCTCTGCCTTCCAGCAACGCAGCACTTCACACACACCCAGAACAAATCAATACTGGCTATTTTAAAGTTTTAAGCTTGGTGCCAATTTGATTTGATTTAAATTACCTTACAGGGCAAATTATATGAGTAACTGGCATTACATCATACAGCAACAATGAAAACATGGACAACCAGAGCATGGGATTTAAAAATAAAAAGGATTTTTTGTCAGCTCTCTTGCCTGTTCTCTGCAGAAAGCTCCACAGAGCCACTTCTGAAACTACATGTCAAGCCAATGACCACAGAGCCATTTCATTTTCTTTTCATCAGTAATGAGACAGCCTGTGAACAGGAAGCACATGTTAACTTCACATCTTCTCCATCATACCTATTGACCTCTAGAAACTAGGCCAAAACATTTGGAGAAAGAGAGATATTATTGACAGCCAGCCCTCTTCCCCTTCCAACATTAATTTGTCTCTCCTACAGGACAGCTAATATGCCAGTAAAGTCTCCCCTTTCACTTGTTACCTAATAGCCTAAGCCTACCCACCTGCACTGTTCTCTAGGCAGGGCAGCCTCTGTCCAAAGAGCTATTTTGCCCTAAAGACTTGAAAGTCACCAACGTCATACAATGTTTATTAGCTCCATATTTTACATTCCTGTATGAATGGGACAAAGGAAATCACCTCTGAGAGTCTTAGCTATTCCTTTTCCTCCTGAGAGAGCCTATTCTGCACCAGATTATACCATTTGACCCTGAGGCTCTCATCCAGGGGTGGAGAGAGGAGTCTGCTGTGCAGTATGGAAATTCCAAAAGCCAAGTCAGATGACAATTCCCCAAAGTGATGTCAGAAGTTTCCAAAATGTGCCTCTACAACAACAAAAAAGTCATTGCTGACCCACTTCCTGCTGGACTCCTCCTCATCCTGTCCTTTTTGTCTTCTTGCAAAGGGCTATCTTTACAGAAAGACTCAGAACACTCAGCTAGAACAGATGGTTATAGCCACGCTGGCCAGCCACCAGCCTTCAGAGAAGCCAGACCTCCAGTGAATGATTTGCTTTAAGGAAGCCAGGCTGCCTGTTGTTGGTACCGGCTTGCTTACCACAAAACCCAGTACTGGAATTCTGGATCATGGCAACATAAGTCAAAAAGAAGCACTGATAGGGAAGTCAAATTCATTCTTAGACTAGGCATTCTTCACTAGCCAAAAGAGTAATGCTAACTCCCCCAGATTTTAAACCAAATTATTTCAGCTTCTGAAAGCCCTCATTTAAAAAAAAAAAGCCCTCAATTTTAAAAGTCGGTACAGACTATTTAATAATTGCTTACAAGGATTTTTCAAACATGATGGAGAAAGGCTTGTGTGGGGGCTTCCAACAGATGAACAGAGTCAGAATTGGAGGGGATGTAAAGTTTACATGATTGCTTGAAGCATGCTGGCCCAAAGGGAAATATTTTCCTTTTCTTGATAGGTACTGACTGCATAGAATGTTTCTCCATCCATGTGCCCAAGCTTAGCATTCTTGAAATAGGGTGCCACAGGCAGCACCAAGAAGAGACATTTTATATTACAAATTTTAGATTAATTCCTTTCATTTATAGTTCTCTTCTTGTGTATGTTCCAGCCTTTGAGTTAACAAAAGGTATGAAGTAGGAAAAAAAAATTCAGATGTTTTCCCCTTTGTTCCTGTTTCTTATGAAATCCAATGTCAGCTGCTTCCAATTCCAGAAGAACAAATCTGGACTACTCAGGTAGGAAGCCTACAAACAACCCCCACTCTAAAATAATGCAGATTGCAAGAGCTACTTGATTTGCTTTATTTCAGGCTAGTCTAGCAATGACTGTATTAAAAGAATGATAACAACGTGTTCAGGTGGCAATTACACAGGCTGTGAAGTTTAATACATAATTACAGGTTTACAGAGACACATCCTTATCTTAAGTAAGAAGCACACTTCAGCATTCAGGCTTAAATAAGCAGTTTTCCTTGCATCTTTCTTCTCTCTACCTTTTCCTAAGTTACCATACACAACTAACAGACTGGAGAGCAAATATGCTCAAAATGCATCATTGCTTTAGGCATAGCAATCTATAATTCCTGTTAAGTGTCTTCAAGACTGGACTGACAGTCCCAGCATGGAAGATGTTTTTCAAATTAAAATTAGGAATCAAGATAGGCATTTTCCTGCATTTTGAAGTCTCAGGAATAACTGATTTGAATTGAATTATGGGGAAGATTATTCTGGGAGTTACTGAAAAACGCCTGAAAGACCATGCAAGTCATTGGTCACAGCCAATATGGGTCACAAGGGGAAATTCACGTTTAATGAACTTAATTTCCTTTTATGACAAGGTTACCCACCTAGTCAACCAAGGGAAGCCAGCTGGTGTAATCTTTTTGGATTTCAGTAAAGCTTTTGATATTGTTTCTCACAGTATCCTTCTGGGCAAAATGTCCAGCATACAGGTAGACAAAAACACAATGTGATGGGTGATAAATAACTTGGATGCAGGACTTGAAGGCATTCTGAGTAAGCTTGCTGATGACACTAAATTGGGAGGAGCTGTTGACTCCCTCAAAGGCAGAGAGGCCTTGCAGAGAGATCCTGACAAATTAGAGGGCTGGGCAATCACCTTTCATATGAAGTTTAACAAAAGCACATGCCATATTCTGCACCTGTGACAGGGCAACTCTGGCTATACATACAGACTGGGGGACAAGAGGCTGGAGAGCAGCCCCACAGAAATCAGTCTGAGGGTTCTGTTTGATGGCAAGTTGAATACGAGTCAGCAGTGTGCCCTGGTAGCCAAAAAGGCCAACTGTATCCTGGGGTGCATCAAGCACAGCGTTGCTAGCCTGTCAAGGGAAGTGATTGTCCCACTCTGTGCTGGCATGGCCTCACCTCAAGCACTGTGTGCAGTTTTGGGCGCCACAATATACAAAGAACACAAAACTATTAGAGAGCATCCAAAGGATGGCTACAAAGACAGTGAAGGGTCTACAGGGCAAGATGTATTAGGAGCAGATGAAGTCACTTGGTTTATTCAGCCTAGAGTAGAGAAGGGAAGGCAGAGGGGAGGCCTCATTGCGGCCTGCAGCTTCCTCACGAGGGGAGCGGAGGGGCAGGCGCTGATCTCTGCTCTCTGGTGACAGTGACAGGACCCGAGGGAACGGCATGGAGCTGTGACAGGGGAGGGGCAGGCTGGGTGTTAGGAAAAGGGTCTTCACCAAGAGGGTGGTGGGACACTGGAACAGGCTCCTCAGGGAAGTGGTCATGGCACCAAGCCTGCTGGAGTTCAAGGAGCATTTGGACAGTGCTCTCAGACATGCAGTTTGATTTTCGGGTGGACCTGTGTGGAGCCAGGAGTTGGACTCAGGATATTCTATGATTCTATGATTGTTAGCAGTAACAGTCCTGCTTCACATATCAAAACAGGAAATTATCTCGGGAAACAGCCTTCCTCCTCACCAGCAGGAGTGAGGTTGCACTCAGCACAGTTTTCCTGCAGTAAGGAGAAACTAAAAAGTTGACTCTGAATGGGGGACAAGATGGAAGATGGATTGGAAATCACAACATATAGAACACCTAAAGAAAAACTTGACTGCTCAATGTATACTCCAGCGGCCACCCCTCCAAAGACTATTTCAGAGAATGCAAATTGGAGGACACAGGGAAGGGCTACTAATACACACAGGAGACTGAGCACGACATATCCAGTGCCTTGCTCAGGAAAGGCAAGGACCAAAGAACACAGTGAAATGAAGGAGGACCAACAAAAGGGTGCGGTTTGCAAGAGCAGCTAGGGTTTAATCTAACTCTGCTCCAGCTGACCAGGGGGTTTTATGCAGAACAATTAAGAACAACAACAACAACACCTTTTCAATGCATGTAAGACCACAACCATGACATTCACACTCCTGACTCCCAGTGTCATACTAGTGAATATAGTCATACTGCTAGCCTCCCTAATCTCTAGGGATTTTACTGAGAAATGCTTGATAGTTACCATCAAGGTGAACAAACAAAAGTTATCGTGTATCTGCTGCCCCTTTGGGAAGCTCTGCTTTCATTTACCACATCTCAGCTGACCGGCACAGAGCAGAGCACACAGTTTTTCACTCCACAGGGTGATGCACAAACAGACTGATCTTATTCCTCCTGATGCAGGGGGAGGTCTAAAAGCACGTAAGCCTCGCACACACGGAGGTGTTTAGAAATCCAGCTTCTAAGTTATCTCAACGGACTTGACTGGGCAACTACTATTACAAAACAACTTGCTGAAGCACAGGACTCCACTCACCTTTCCTTCCTGAGTTACCCTGGCCTGATGGTTTATCAGTTACAGAACCTAAAATGGAAGAAAAGGAAAGAAAAAAGACAACTTTTATATGTCGAATGACCACACAGAACATGTAATATTACATGAAAACAGTCAATATCTCAGCCTACAAAGTGTCTTTTTTACTTGCTAACAGCTTGGGTTAGGATTCTGAGATCCTGTGGCTTCAACCGACTGGGATAGCATACAGAAGTTTTATGCATAAAAGGATGTTAAATCAGGATGTGGGTAAACAAGAAATCTTTAGTAGCTGGATCCAGTGATTTGAAAGCTCAACATAGCAGTGCACTAGTAAGAAACCTGGAATAAATCCAAGGGCAAGAGGGAAAGATCAATGAGAGTCACTTCTTTGGTTTGCAAATGTCAGGAAGAACAAATCAAAAACAGGTGGGGAGATTGTGCAGGGAATGCAAGGGGCAGTATTCTAAAGGAAAGGGATTAAGTGGGACAATTTCCAGAAAATGGATTTCAACCAACCCCTGAACATCCCCAGCTGTTTGAAAAGGGACGTTGGATAAGATCCAGCATGTACTTGAATAGGACACATCCTGTTTTTTCTAATATACACTTCAATCTTCATATAGTATATATGATTCTGCACTTGTTTCTGCAGTTTGTTTTAGTGCTTCATCATGAATTTTCCACCAAAACTTGAGATGATAAAGGCTTTCCGAACAAATCTGTTACCAAAATTTAAAAATCTATGACAAGCTTTTTTTTTTGTGGAATAGCTGTATTCCCAGGAAAATGTTTCTTCTGTGCATTATTACTAAACAGTTCCAGCGATTACTGATCCTGCAGGAAACATGGATCTAAAGTCAGTTCCAAGGAGGCAGCTCTGACAGGCCCAAGAGTCCAGTCAAGACAAGCCCCAAGCTTTATTGCTTAGGCACTTTCATATGCAGACCTGTTCATCACAGGTCTACTGCTGAATTACAGGTAGGAAGCACATACACAATATTAGTAGTCATAGGCCAACATCTGTGTGTCCCACAAAACGCAATGACTCTAGGTTCCTGGTAACAATTTTAAAACCAGCTCAAGATTAAGTGAACAAATCAGCAAAACATACTTTAAAACATTCCCTACCAAAACCATATGCAGCGAATGGTGGAAGGAAGTCATGCTCTAAAGGTTAAGCCAAACTACTGTAGCATTTCATCTCATACAAAAATAGGATATTAATCTTATTTTCTTTCCATGTATCTGTAAGACACTAAGCATCCCCTCAAGCTACAGTATTTGACCCACTAGTCCCCAAACCACTCCCCAACTCAACCTGAACCCTCATGCAAGTCACTAGGTTTGCTTATTACCACAACACACCCTATAACCAAGAGGATGCCGAATAAGGTGAGAAGGATTAAAAAGAAAGGTTTGACTGCTGCCACGCTCCCATCTAACAGGCAAACACAGCAAGACGTGAGAGCAGAAATGCATCAGATACCTTTGGGGCGCAGACTGCAAAACATGAAGCCAGAGGCAGCAGTTCCTACATGGCATTACTTAACACGTTAGACAATCCTATGTTCATAATCTTTTCTTTCTGGGGGGTAGGGGGACACAATTCCAGTGTTGCCCCTGAATTCTCTCAAACAGCACAAAACAGCTTCCCATCCCTCCCTGTGCCTAGTAGGCTGCTGCCACCACAGCAGCTCTACTCACTGCAGCTCATAAAGCTAAAATCTACACTAGGAATCATGGCCATACGAAAATCTAGAGCCCTCCCCCAGGCCCATCCCATTTGAGCCGTGAGATGCTGTATTTAACTGTGGGGAAAAAAACAAAACTTCAGTTTAAGTACAGAAGATGATGATTTGGGAAGCTTGAGTGCAGCTCTGACAACCTCTGAAGGCAACATGACTCCATGGCCCAACTCAATTCAGCCTGAGAACCATTTCTTTAAAATACAGCTCATGGAAAAGAGTTATCCCACCTGTTATGAGGATTCCTGGTTTTGGTGTACACAGCAGTACTGAGGTTTTTGCCTTGGCTACCACAAGCTGTGGTTTCACTTTTTTACTTTAGTGGTTTTTCTCAGTGAGCCTTGCACCCTAGCTGCCAGGTAAAAATGCCACAGCCCAAGCTTCCTTGCAGGTGCCAAATGCCAGCAAGCAAACAGGAAGATACAAGCAACAACTGCAGTTTTAAGTTGGGTAAACGGGCCAGGTCACCTGAAAAGATTAAGCACTCTGAACAGGACATGTCCTCCCCATGCCCCTACAGTTATCAAATAGGTATTTGTTGAAGCCACTCCCACAGTACCTGAACATACAGGAGTTTTGTTCTGTACAGAAGAGCCGCTAATAGGTTTGCCATCAGGTGTCACACACCAGCAGTATCCCGTGTAGGTATGGCACTGCACCTGTTTGATAAAACAAAGAGCAGGCATTTCATTTCTCACTCTATCACCCAGCACTACTATTATAACCCAGCATCTCAATGGAAGTCCCAACCCAGAAGCATCACAAAGAAATGCTTCAGAGCAAGGAGGTCACACGGAAGAGTATCTTTGATTTTGGTGGACATGTTTTTTGACAAAGACTTTCTCCTTCCACCTCCCTCCCCAAAGAAAGGTTATTTCTCCTACTCCAACTCCTTTAGCTGCAATTCAGGAGGCAAAGGAAGTTACAGACACTCAGCTGCGAACACTTCAGTTTGGGTATGCAGCAGTCATGTCTCAGCTCATTCCACCCTTTGCTAAATCCTGTTTACTATTCACCATTAAATAATTTCTCCTTGGAGTCCCACTGCATCCCAGATGGAATGAGGAAAGGCCACCTCAGCCCATTTCCACAGCCACTGCTTGAGAACAGTGTTCTGTGGGCGATGCAAGAGCATTTTGTTCAGTAAACATGGCTAGAAAAATGCAACACTTGACTTGTTATGTTAACAAACCTTCTCCAAATAGATTTGAGCTCTCTCCTGTTACTATGTCAACTCAGGCAGTAGTAGCAAGATGCTTGCTCTTTGTGTATTGACAAGAACTTAAGAACATTTGATGAAGGCTGTAATGAGCCAAAAGGTACACAGCATAGGATTTAATTTGCTCAAGTTTAAAGCTCTGCATCTGAACTTAACAGCTAGAATTGCCCAGTTCTTTCCATCACTATGGAAGCACACCAGAATGACTAGATCAGATGCGGACCTCTAAAGTAATAAGTGAGAAATCCTGATCTAGCAGACTGGTCTTAGTGATGTCTATGCAGATATTAGTTCAGTGGCACTACAGTTTCATATAGCTTAATAAATCTAATTACAGCTTTTGCCTCAGCTTTCAGAAAGTGATCAGCACTTGGATGAAATTCTGGATGTCTTCTGACTTCCCTTGAGACAAAAGTAAATAATCTTCATACGGACATCTGTGTAAATACTATCAGTTTCCAAAACCCTTCCTAGCAAACACACTTTCACTTGTGGCCGAGTTTGCACATCAGTAATACCAGCACCTGGAAATGGTATAGAAATGACTACACTACTACAGGGTAGAGATGGCTCCATCACACAGCTTTGATGAAAGCCATGACATGAAATCGTTTCAGAAACTGCTTTTTTATTTTGCTTTCAAACTGAATTCGGTCTATTCTCTAGTTTTTCTAAGGAAGCTCATTGAAGCTGATTTCCCATTCCAGACCTCTCCCCAGAGAACTGGAGAGCGATGGGGTGTTTGTACCATTCGCTCCCTTAGGGATCCTTCAGAACTAGAGTAGTTATTCCCCCTTGCTGACAGCTGGCTCTGATTCCCTAAGGTAGCAGAGTTTGTTCAGAGACTTAACGATGGTCTTTTTAAAAGGCTTTGAGTATCACATAAAACATGATCTAAGAGCAATTATAAACACAGTACCATGTGTTTATCTTGGATTTTACTAAAGCACAAAGCAATCATTTTGCCTCAAGCAAACTCACATTTAACAGCCAAAATCAACAGTAATCTCATGTACCCACATTACTAGAGTCACTGTCACTGCTATCTGCACGCTTTTTTTTATTCCCTCAATATACCACAAAATTGATTACAAATTACTCAAAAGCGCTATGAATATAATTAGCAATAGTCAAGTTGCAAAATATTTCTTGTTGCTCAGTCTAATCAATGGCACATTCAAGACATGTGATAGAAACATTTGGATTTTTTTTGCGTTTAGCTTTTATAAAAAAGATAAAGATAAAAGCAAAGCTTTTATCTTTGCTGATTGCACACACATTACTGCATTCCCGACAGCACAAGAAGCTGTCTTTACATTTGTCTTTACATTAACTGTAAAAATCATACCCAGAGATGAAGTCAAATTCCAGGATAGTGTCCCGAATTTGTAGGACAAGACCATTCCATGTTACAGACTAACACTTTTCTTCTGTAATGTAATTTGGACCACTTTTTCAGAATACTACAACATTTGGATTCAAGTGTTTTCCAACAAAAATACATTGTGCATTGTTTTTACATAAATATATATATATTTCTATTTATTTTTTGCAGTAGTACGTAAAAATGTGAGTGCATCACCTACTTCAGGAACTCCTAATGTATCCAGCATTTAAATAAAATTCAAGTGTTAGTGACTTGAAAGTTCTTTAGCCAAACCTTCATAAAATAGCAAAGTTGATGGCAGAGGAGTCCAAGAAATGTATTGACAAATTGAGGATAACTAAAAGCATATTATGCAACTCATCCCAATGGAAAGCTACCAGTTACATACCACTTACTTATACCATTTAAAGCACATTACAACAATAAAGGCAAAGTAATTTTGTGAATAACTAAACTAACGAAGTTTGTTCTTCTCTGGACTGGTATCCCAAGGCACCTTTCCCACCCCATCATAAAAACAAAAAACCACAACTGAACAACAACAACAAAATCTCAGATTCACACCAACCACATGTTCTACTGCAGCACCAAAGGACTTCCCTACTACGGATAATAGGAACAATGAAATCTCAGCCCTTATCTTTTCGTTCTTAAAGAGGAGACAACTACCCATGAAGAACAGACACTTCAGAAACCTCAAAAAATCACTGCAATTGGCTTTCCTGAACATTTTCATGTCGAGAGATGCTACCTTTCACCATGATATCTGACCAGGTCTCTGCATATTTAGGTGTCATAACAATATTGGCCTACAGACTACAGAGAATTTGCAATTTAGAGGTTGGTGAAAGAAAAAGTATACTTTTTATCAGTTACATAGTACTGCTATGGCTTTGAAAAATGTAAAGGTAATAGCTGATCTAGGACCTTTTCTAAGCATTGTGTGTAAACAGAATAAACTCTGTAAAGTGTGAACGATTCCAGAGCTCCCATAGTAGGGAATCTTGGAAATCCAGTTGTTTTTTGTTTTAAATTTTTCACATGGTATTATGCTCGAGTTTTTGTTTCTAAATCCCACCTGAATCTTCTGCCTGAAATTCAACCTCAATCTAATCCCACTCCCATGGTAGCAAGATTTTTAAGTAGTCAGAAGAATAAAAGTGGCACCTGCTTACTGCATGAATCTAACCTTCAGCTATTCAGTTTCTTACTGGGGTTATATCAAAATGCATTTGTTAAAGAGAGTGGGACTTTTTTCCCCCTCTCTCATTAGTCTTCTAAAGCTGACTATGCTTTGAGACAGAAAACAACATTATCAATTCTCCATACAAAATAAACTTCACTGCTAACCAAGTGCCAGCTAACAGAACACTCATTACTGCAGGAAAGGCTCATTACAGGATTAGCTTGACATCTCAAATTGACATCCACCTGTCCAACAGCTGAACATTTTAAGTTACATAACATGGAATCAGAGAAATAAAACCTGCAAATCATTTGAGGTCTTTCAGATTCCCCATTAACAGCAACAATTTCAAAAAAATCAAACTGCAGTTTAAAGCCCTGCAAGTACCTGCATCCCTGATTATGCAGGAGGACACCTTCTGTATTTCTGGGGTGAGAGATATGCCATCTCAACTGTACCTCAACTGAAGGATGAAAAGCATGAGGCACGAGCCCAACAATGCTCTGCTGCCCGCACCCAAATTAAGAGTGTGGCAGCAGCTCCTTATTCCCCCATGCTATTACAACGTGTGAAATCAAACAGCAGCTACCACACTAGCCACTGTCTGCATGGCTAAACACCTGCCCTCATGTTCATTACAGTATGAAAACATTAAAACCACGGTCACTGGCAGACTCCCCTGCCTCGATTCCCGAGGCAAAAAGCTGCCTCTGTTTGGGTTTCTTCAGCATCTCACCAGCAATGCCAGAATCAGATTCCCAAACAGTCCAAAACTTAACAAGCAAGCTGCATCATCCCTTCACAACCATTTGGCAAAGGAGAATCAAGGGGCTGTTTCCAACATGGTTGTTTATCCTCACTCTAAGTGGTGGCATCTCTGCTCTGGTTTAAATGTCTTGCTGTACTGCTTAGACCCTGGACTGTGTCATCCTTTCTGCCAGGCAGAGTCGGCTGGCTATTGTCAGAAGCCTGCCTTTCCTTTACTGACAATTTCAAGGAGGAATCAGCCTACAACTTAAGTTTGAGCTTCTTTGGAATTGCAACTCCTTAAATCATTCTTGCCACTTTTTCTGTTCCCTGCTCACATTTAATTCTTCCCAAATTATGTTGTGCAGACATATTCCCATATTCCCACCACAGCTTTATGCAGCAGCCACCTTCCTCACGCCTACGCACTGTTCAAGAAACGCTCCACAGGAATTTCATTATTAGTATATATAATCAGGGAAATAAGTGATTTGTGGCAGAAGCATCTCAGCCATGGTCAAGGGCATTCCCAGACACATTGCACAGGTATCACTTAGCTCAGGAGAGGGATCCCCAGCTAAAATTACACAGGCTCTTTCAAAAGCAAAAAGTGACCCTTAACATTAAGGATGAATGATGTTATACTGTCACTTTCTGTAAGGATGCTCACTCCTGTTTTAAGAATCTTTTCCTTTACTCTCTTGACCAGTTCTTCCTTGAAGAAGTGTCATACACACACACAGTTGCTACCTCCTTACTCATCCATGGGTTATCCTTAGCTCAATATACAAATGCAATACAAAATAGGAGCTGGAGGAAGAAAGCAAGTGCGTAAGTAGCAGGCAAATCTGCAGAGCAGTATTCAGAGAGCTCTCCAGCTACAATCTTTTACAGGGATGTCTCCTAATTTGAAAAAAAAAAAAAAAAAAAAAAAAAAAAAAAAAAAAAAGGCAGAGCTATCTACTAATTAAAGCCCAGATTCCTTATGAAGAAAGTTTCTTTAATCTAGCAAAACAGAGCGCGTTCTTTCCTTCTGAAAGGACAGGCCAAGTCCTTGAGAGCTCAGTCTTGCTAGAGTATGTGCACTGAATAATGGAATAAAACACAGCTACCAGGGAACATGGGGCACGTCTACGCAGTACCCTGCAGCACTGTACTGCATAAAGAAATGAGTTTCTAAGCCTGTCCAGCATCATGCTGCACCAGCCAAAGCAGAGGAACAAACACAGATCATGAAGGTGCACTGAAGGCTAGCAGATGGGGTTCCATGCTTATTTAGGAAGGTGTGTTTGTGGGACTTAAGAGAAAGCAGTACCTACAGCACTTTGTACAAAAATTAGTGTAGCACTGAATGAAGCTATTGCCCTGCACCATAACACACACTGCTTTTTCCAGATGTATGATCAGATGGTGGAGTGCTCTAGAAGCTGTCTGATGACAAAACTGGTCCGACAAAGCCAGAGCAGTTACTGGCCCCGTCATAAGACGACAGGTTTGCCTGATGCGCTCACGGCAGTCTCAGTGCTGCATCATAACTGCACCAGCAGCTACAGTTTTGAGAGCCCTGAACTCAAAGAAACTCTCCAAGGAGGCTATTGCTCTCAGCCACTTGCATGCAGACTTGCAAGAAAAAGAAACCAAAGCTAAACAGTGCAAAGAGGCGGCAAAATAGCAAGACACCACAAAAAGCCACACAAGACTACACCCCCAAAGCAGGGTTAAGATTATTCATGTTCATATTCATTTGTCTGAAACCGATTCTGTTTAAAACCTCAGCAACCTTTTCTAAAAGAACTGCTTGGGGGGAAAACTATGAAGAATGCAAGTCTCTCTCAGCCCATGGCAACAAGCCCAATGGCACTAGGCAGCAAAAGAAAGTGCGCAGATTACCCAATAGAGCCTGTTGTTTATGAAGAACAGATCACAGCAGGTTAAGTGCAGCATGGAAAGGGAATGGCATTTATGCAAAATACAGCATAACAACAAAAAAGGAGAGAGCCAGTCTTGGGAACATAAACTGGTTTTAGTCATGTCCAATTCTGCACAACAGTGTGAGCTCAGTTTTGTACAGTTAATCAAATTACTCATATCAAACAAACATTCTTATGTTGTGAATAACCCAAATTTTATCTGCATGCTTATATTATTATTTGCTAATCGCAGAGAGCTTTTGTTATAGGAAGTAATATTCCTCACACAGAGACTGAAATACAAAGAAATAGCTCTACTCCATTTTCCAGAGCATCTCACCAGGTCTGCCCCCATTTACAGTCACCCTATCGTGCCTTTAATGCCATCACCTCTTCCACGCTGCAAATTCATGCTACATTTTTAGATATACAAGCAGTGTTAAAATGGGGTTTGATAAGATCTTTGCAATACACGAACTCCCAAAATAAGGGAAGCAGCAGATATGGTGCATAGAAACAGTTATGAAAACCGAGGAACTGACAGGTGCCTGCTCCCCTTCGTGCAGCACACAACCCATTATAAGTAGCCCTGCCTAGGAAAATTGGACATCCAAGCAATGGAATTGGTGGCAACACTTCTTTTCAGTCTAGATTTTGCAGACTATGAAAAGAGACAGTTTATAGGACTGCTTAATACACACAGGATATCTTTAACAGGTTCAATGCGGTCAAGGTCAAACAGCTTCTGTGAACACACTGTTACCACTACCAAAAACAGTTTCCAAACCTGCACTATTCCCGTCTTTCCCTCCCGCAAAACTTTCAAGAATTTCCAATAATGAATTAAACAAAACCCCAGATATTTTGAAGTCTGATGGTGACGTCAGCCTGAACATCTACAGATTGCATCTACAAAGAAGTTCAGCTCCAGATCCGAGTGCTGTAACAATCAAGATATCTGATATTTTATGTATACGCATGCATCTTCCTTTTCCCTCTCAAGAGTTTCTTTTACCTAAAATATTTTTCCAGTAGAAGTCACATGGCAGGAATGAAGTTGTTGAAAAAAATTCCCTAGCCAACTCTGAAATGCATGCACCTGATTAGATTCTGGTTTGGGATGGGGATCCAAAGTTGAAGATCATGGTGGATATTCCTCCTAGAAACATCACTGAGAGATGCTGCTCTGTTCTAGAATTTCCAACCGAGATTTTGGAGTTTGGATGGAGCTACTTACTGGGTATTGAACCAGAATAAACTAATAACAGCACAGATCTGATTTCTGCAAGGCCTCAGGCACTTCAAGAACTGGCCTACACAGCTCCTCTGCAGAGCAGAACCTGGGGGTGCCAACTCTCTGCAAAAGAGATGCAGTATCCAAACTACCTCCACCAGACCAGATCTATTTGTGAGCTGCTGGAAGCAAAAGCTGTTTATACTGTTTACCAAAATTCTACTTTTTAATCGGGCTTTTAAAATCAAGTTAAATTAATTTGAACCAGAAGCTAAAAGCAATATTTGTCTCAAATGCAGATTGAAACCAGTTAGCTTCCTCGGCCATTGTTTTTCATTCACATCTTCAGCAGGGACAATGACCTTAAATGTTGCAATATAACTGATGAAGTGGGTTCCTGAGGTATGTGGAACACAGGGCGTTATGATCCAAGGAATGATATGAATTTCAGTTAATGCCAGTTACAAAGGGATCAGAGGCTTCCTTCCACATGCCAGGTAAAACAAAAGCATTTTAGTGTTCACAGATAGAATTAAATGGAGGAAGAATGTGAAATATTCTTTGGCAACCAGCTCAGAATACACAATTTCTGTAAGCAGTTTCATGCTGCTCCTCCACTGAAAATACTGGCAACCCACACTGGCCAGGGAATGTGCAGAAAAGAGGCCCAGCAATTGCTCCACAACCCAGACACCAGTACCAACCTACCAGATAAATCTGAAATAAAGCTTAAATCAACTGTACTCTCATTCCAGCTTATTAGGATAAAAACAAATTTGACCTGCACCCCCTACTTTACTCTCCATAAGGCTGATGGACAGATGACAGACACTGAAAACTCAGCTTTCCTTCCCTCCTTCTTGAACTATGAAGTTCAACATGAAACAATTAGTTGGCCACTGTGCTAGGTTTTATAAATATTCCATTCCAGTGCCAACACAACCTGAGCAGCTCTGCACAAAATCAAATTTCAACAATTGTTTGAGACTGTAGTTAGATTGCAGGAAACTGCAGCTACATCTCTTACCACACCTTCCCAAGATGGTCCACACTGCACAAAGATATGATGCTGCTCCAAAGAAGTATGCAAAGCTGACAGGATGGATAAAACTTTTCCCACTTCACCATGAAAAAAACAAAATAAAACAAAAACACTCCCACACACCAGATAATGGAGGGTAAGGCTGAGAGGGAATACAGATTTTTGGTCGGTTATCATAAAAAAATCTTTCCTCTCCTTCTCCCCAAGGCATTGCAAAGTGTTTGAAGCAGCCCCAAAGCTTTTTGTCTTTCTCATCTTTCTGAAGCCAATATTGATTCTATTTTGGATTTTTTTTTAACCTTCAAAAGACTTTGCAAACAACAATAACTAATGAATTCTCAGATTTCTCTGAGGCACAAGATGTCTAGAACAGTGCTAGACATAGGCAAGCTAAAGCAAAAATGTTGGATGATTTATCCAAGTTCACAAGGCAGAGGTCACCAGGGATGCAGAATTTGGGCTTTTGGAGATCTGCACCAAACTGAGCAGACATCATCCCTCTCCGACCTGCCAGGGAACTGCACGAGTTCATTTCTACCCTGCCTTGGTAATGCCCCATCACCAGAAGTGTTTGAGGTCAGGCTGAATGGGCCTTTGAGCGACCTAATCTAGTGAAAGATGTCCCTGCCCATGGCAGGGGGGTTGGACTAGATGAACTTTAAAGTCTCTTCCAACACAAACCATTCTATGATTGGCAGATTACTCTTCCTCTCAAAGTCTCCTTCATGAGTGCTTTCCTTTTGCCACAACTACTCCAACTTCTTTGGAAGCCTGCAGGACCTCTCCCAGTTCAACTATGTGTAAAGGATGCTCAGTGACCAAGACTGACTACTGATTTCGCACATATAAGGCCAACCATAAGTCTCCTCTGCTACCCCTGCCCAGGACAACTGCTCTCAAGAGAAGCAACATTATGAAACAGTTTACCAACCCAGCACATCATTTAGTTCCAGGAAATAAATACTGAAGAATCAAAACCCTAAACAAGTCTCATCACCTGTCTTCCAGACCCCCAGACCACAACTGGGCAAAGAACAGGAAACAAGAGTCTGTCACTAACAAGTGCCGTGCAGAGAGAAGCAGCTCAATAGGTCACTCTTTTTTTGCTGACATAGATGAAACACAGGTAAAAGCAGAGGAAGCTTGGCCCACCCTGTTCTGTGTGAGCCTCAATGACCCGTTGAGCTCATCCTCAGAGAAAATTTGGCCTCCCCTGCAACTTCCAGCACAGAAAATTTATTTGTGCTACACTGGAGGTGGATGTCATTACATATGTATGTGCCTTAAGGTACATATGGTGACTGAGTCGAAGTTTCCCGTTGGTTAAACAAGTCCTCAGCTTTTAAAACCTTCACCTCAGTAACTGAGTCGGCCTGTGTACCTACACTGCCATCCTCACTTGGCTCACGCCTTAACAGTGAATCCCCTGCCACCACGGGGAGCCTGGCTGAAGGAAGCCAGTAGAAGTTTTACCTGCGTGAATGATCCATCCTCGTTGCATTCTGGCACGAAGACTGCTTCCTGGGGCTTCTTTGCCTGTTCCAGTGCTTGAGCTCTCTCTAATCGACACTTGCTTTGGCCAGCATCTACAAAGAGAGAAGCAAACCCCACTCAGATTGCAAATAACTATTTGGCCTCTTCAAAAACTACCAGACGCACCATGCAGCTGGGAAAAAAAGAAAAATACAAGGCATCAAAGACCATTACTTGTACATTTAAAAGGCAGCTATGGAGTTATCAGTGATGATCCCAAAGACAAATTCAAAGCTAGACAATCCAACTTTGAGCCAGTTAATGAAGAACTGCCTACTTTCCTCAGGCAGTACTATTTATGGTCATCCAAGAGCTGTGGAGGCTTCTTCCATGCTAGAGCACAATATTCACAGAGTGAAAGGTCTTCCTGGAGGAAGTTGTGCTTGTGCTAGTATTAACAGCCTGAAACTGGATGGCTAAGCACAAAACAAGTAATTTAGGCCTAGCAGTGAGCAATGTGGAAGCAGGGATGGCCCCAGCAAAGCTTTTCTGAGCAACTCTCGCAGTTGGATGCCAAACTAACCAGTCACCCAACTAAACTTCCACCTTCATGTGGCTCAGCCAAGGTAGACATGCCATTGCCCATGCCTTACTGAAATCCATCTTCCACCTCTAGTCCCAGCACTTACAGCTAGGTGTGCGTTATATTTCCTCATATCAGGTCCTCTGCCGAAAGAAACAGTGCTCTACTAGCAGAGTTTGAAGGGGTTAAGAGCTCGGCTCTTCACTTATTCCAGATGAGGGCTGCATATGGCATGATCTTAACCCCTTCCAGGTCCAGCTCACTGTTACAGGGCATAGACCCAGAAAAGCCTAACACTGATGTGTCAAAGAGGAGAGTTCTGTCCTGCAGAGATACAGATCAACTTGGTGTTTACATTTAAAAACATGTCTAACGGTTCAATCTAGAAAGAAAAATAGCAAACATCTGCTTCCACAGGACTGACACAGAGACTAGCACCCCCTTCCTTTCCACATGAATCCACCAACTGGAAGATTTTCAGTGCAAAAACCACAAAATATGATCATCAGATCTTTTGGCAGCACCACAGAGAATAATCAAGTTTGAATCCCCATTCTACCAGGTACTGACATCACATTGGTTAAGAAAAAATTCTACTGGATCCCTGAAGAGCCAAAACTCTGCTTCACAGATCACTTGAACTTCAATAACAGCATCGTTAATGCTAGCACTGGATCCAAAAGCCAGGCTGGGTTCCCAGATCAACTGACTTTGCACTTCATAGCTATAGAAGTGATTTCTACCTAAGCATGTCTTGATGTAGAAACAAATGACAATGCTGTAAATAGTTTTGATAAAAACAGACAAAAGCTTTCAAGATGAGTACTTTACACAATTGATGACTCAGACTAAGTTTCAGGTTTGATACAATTGTCTATGCAATTTCATTTTAAACATATCACACTAACACACTCCCCAAGTATTTCACAAGTCTTCTGAAATTATGGAAATCAAGCTCCTGTTGTTTGGAAAAAAAAGTCATTATTCACAGCAATAGTATTCAGCACAGATACCCGTAGCTTAAGCACTGGGTTACAAAGCAAGAGTGCCTGCATCAATTGTGCCTCTGACCCACTGAGCGATGACCAGTCAGTTACCTCACCTCCCTGTGACCTTGTGTCCCTGCTGATCCTATGTAACTCTGATATTTAGCTTGTAATTTGTTTGCAGGGTGTTTGTACAATGCCCTTAGAACATGGGGATTTGATCTCAGGTGGACCTATGATGAGCTTGTACAAAGACCGAGATTGTTACAGAGTGAAAAAGACTTTCTTGAATTAAATTTACACTGAATTTAGAGAAGCAGTATTTTTCTTTCTGATTATATTATCCTTGATATAACCTGTAGGCTGGAATTGCATTTTTTTGCTTGTTAAAGCGACCAGATGATCAGACTTTCCTTGCACACCTCAGCTGCAGGATGGTTCTGCCAAGAGAATATGCTAGTTCCTTCAGCTGGAAAGGAAGCACTGGCAGTGTTGGTAACTGGAACACCTATCACCTGCAGATCTCCTGTTCAAGGCTAGGAGTCTAATCTTGCTTGGCATGACACAGTACATGATTATGAAACCAGATGGTGTGGCTACACCTTCTGTTTTCTATAGCTAGCTGATTAAAAAACACGTTCAAGTTCTGCTTCACGAGAGACAACTAAGTAACAAAAAAAACTGCACAGATTACACAGACCTGCACATAGAAGAGGAGAGGGTGAAAAAACAAAAGAATCGCAAATTTGTCACGTGACAATCAAAGCACACATTCACAAATGCGAGCGTGTTTTCTAGTCTCTCCATGTGAGAATACAGGACTGCATACAAGCATACCTAGGTTCTCTCCTCAACACAAAACAGAAGTGTAAAGCACAGCATCTACTTCAGTGCTAGTGTACTCCACGGTCTTGTACAGCAGTACCTACATAACAGAAACCAGATGCTTTGCCATACTGACAGGAACAAACATTTTATGATATCCCCTGTAGCACAAAGATGTCAGGAGTCCAGGCGAAAGGGAATCTAACTCAGATCTTTATCCAGTTTGTCTAATGCACACAAAATCAAGCCCTTACTATAAAGGGAAGATGATATAAACATGTTATATATACTAAGGTGATCATGCCCTTCCTGGCAATTTTAACTGGCCTTTATAGATCGAACTACCTACCGCCACCCAGTAGACTACATTGTGTAGCCCACCACCAATACAACAGAAAACCTAAGAGCTCATAACTGTGGCAACATCCTCTTTCACAATTCAACCCTTCGCCCAAGTGGTGTCACTTCAGAAATTGCTGCTGAAGTGCTGAGAAGGCAGACAATTTCTCTCCTGTTCATGAACACTCAGCACTAATTTCTTTTCCCATCCACCCTCATTGATTTCCAAAGGTCATGCCAGTCCTTTTAGAGCCTTGACTTGGAACAACCATCTATACTGCACTGGCTAGAGAGGTGTGTGCATACTCCTATCTTTTTTGTCTGTTATTTCACAGTTCGGTTCCAGTAAAAACAGTGGCTTTAATATCAACATTTACCAGTTGGTTTTTAAAAGGACTGTCAATCCTCCTCTTCCTCGTTCCAAAGGCTGGTACTTTTATAATGTTTACATCAACATGTGATTTCAGTGGGATGACTTCACCTTGCTATTTTTGCTTTGTTAATTACAAAATATAAAATATTACATAAGTGCCAAGCATTAAAAAGTAGCTGTCAAATGGCTCACCCCAAGCATAAGATGCATTACAAATTTTACTAAAGCCTGATGTTATGATGGAGGTTCACATACCCTATTCTGCGTTCTGATTGTTTAACTGTTTCAGCACTTTTTCTTCTCTTCTTAAAAATGTTCTCAGAAGCATCAAACACCAAGCTTCTAAAACAGAACGGCATTAATACATTCTAGTTTCACAGTCCAGGCAGACTAAAGACCACCTTCTCCCCTTCCCTACATAAGGTGAAAAAACAAACCAAGTTGCCTTTTTCAAAAGCAGAGTTATTAAATAATTTTTACTTCAAATATTTTCAACTTAGGGCAGATTCCCTGCAGCTCGGAAAGCTGCCTTTTAAAGAAAATTCATTCTCAAGCTGGTAGCTGGCAACCAGGAGACTGTGAACTACACGTGATGTTTCTCACATCTGGGGCCTAATCTGCAGAATACAGGTGCACATAATTTTGGATTTTGCAATGAAGTTGGCTGGTTACCATCATTGATCTTATCCATGAATAGTTTATTCAAACGAGACCACCATGTCCCTCATAATATACACAGTGCACTCATGAATAGGCCCCAAGAATTCCAGCATCCTCTTCAATAGGTAGAGGCAGTTTTGACACCATACTGCATCATGGTATAAAGACCTAAGCTATCCTAATAATACAAAGAAAAACATCTCCAGGCACCTACAGAACACTAGCAGCAAATCTATGCTGTGTAACCACAAAAATCTAGCTATTTAGTTTTAATTCTACTTTGTTTTCATCAAAAGCTCAAAGGGCAAAAATTGATCCAAACAGCTTTTCAACGATTTACAGTTACATTAGGTCACTGTCTCACATACAGGCCAGACCCCCATCAGGCACAAAGCAGTCCAGCTACACTGAAATCAGCAGATTCATATCCATTTAGTCCAGCTAGTGATCTATGTCTTTGCATAAGAGGCAGAAATGGAAGCTAAGCCAACTACAAAAATGTGCCCGACTATCCCACATGGGGGTCAATCATTCTCCATCCTCCCCATTGTTTTCCACTTTGTTTCTCAAGCCCTACACCTGGAATGTCCATCCTTTTTCCTTCCATGCTGACATACTTTGCTGCTTCTTTGATACCCAGACACCACTGGTGCTCCAGAGTTCCCTAACTTATTTGGAGCATATCTAAAAACATGCCAAAGCGTGCAAAGGGATTGAAAGCATTGTTTCAGATTTTGACAATCTGCTGCCAAGGACTCACTTTTTTCTCCCTTGACTAGGAATAAGAAAGTTCAAAGACAAAATACATGAATCTAGCAAGTGAACTAAAACAAAGAGTGGTTTCAGAATCTCATTTCCCTTCCAACAAGAACAGTAGGTACAGGAGAAAGGTTACCTTCAGGCAACCCATCACTAGTCAGAATGAGACCTTCCTTTCCAACACATTAGCCAAGAGTTGTGTTCATCCACATGTTCCAGGAGTAGGGGCTGAAGACTCCTGTTACAACTCCCACCAGTAACTTACAGACAGGTTCATTCTACACAGTGACCTGTGATTGCAGAACAAGCTTTGTACCATCACTTTCAAAAAATAATCACTATAAATCTAAAGGGAAAACCTTCAGAATATACTCCCCCTCTTTTTTTTTTTTTTTGAAAAAAACAACCAAGCAAGTTCCTAAAAACCAACCAGTTAACACAGAACTTTTTCAGAACAGTGTATTTTAAGCTACAGATATCCAATATACCCTAAAACACTGTATAATCTTGACAGTTTGCCAAGAATCATTTAACAAGTATTTGTCCTCCATCCCTGCAAAGTTTTAAGGCAGAATTTTGTTATTTACCATAAGATCTTAAGATGCCAGCTGACAAAAGATCCAGAAGTGCTTGGCTGAGTATTTTACACACAGCTACGTCTGGAACTATTCTCTGGAATCTCAGTGAGGCTCCATTTGTCATGGATGCTATAGTTTGATCATTTTAAGATACGCCTTATTTTTAACCCTTTGTGACATGTGCGTATCTGTGTGTGTGTGTAAGGGTTGCAAGAGAGTTTGGATATTTTAGCGCTGGAGGAGTTTCATTGAAAAGCACGTGAGGAAGCTAGCAAGGAGCAAGAGATGGATAAGAGTTATAGTTCCCAAAGGGCTGGCAAGATTTCCTCTTTAAAGGTCTTTAGCTTCCTGAGAGAGCGAGAGCAGAAAGCTGAACAGAATCAAAAAGGTTCTGTTCTCACTACGGAAACCATCCTGCTTGCCTTAGCACAGCACAGTTCAAGCTATCAGCACATGAAATTGGAAACCTAAGGTAATCTTGGGTGCAAGGCTATGCGTTGCTATCCACAACATACTTCCTCTTTTCCTTATTTTAGTTACTAGATTTACTTCCCTCTCAAATGGGGAAAAAAACAAGTTAAAATTGCTCATTTCACAAGCGTAAGTTCTTGGATATGGGATCTACCAGGATGGCCCATGGGATCCTTTCCAGTTCTACAGGGGAACTCCTGTGGAGCATCTTTGTCATGCAGAAGAAATGAAGGCTGTTCAGCATGAAACTGGTGCTCTAGTGCCAGCGGTAGAAGGTGCTCAAACACTGCTGGTGATACCTCCCTTTGTGAGAGTACAAGATAGAGACCTGCAGTTAAACACACCTATCTTGCAACTGTCTGCACTTGCCAAGAACAATGATCTTTATGCACAACTAGAGTTCATATTCTCAATGTGACTAAAAAAAGTATTTTTCATAGCAACACACATAGAAGTTACCAGCAAAATTAAATTTGAATGGGATAGTTAAAAGAATATTCCTACTTCCCAAGGATTCACTGGAGCATTAGGCAGTGGGTTAAAAGCAAGACCTGCAGTTGTCAAACATTCCCAGGTTATTAGCTGCTGTACGGTAACATGGGGTAAGGGGAAAAAGGAAAGAACACGGTTTCAGCTAAACATTTCAGCTGTCTGAGCATGCAAAAGAGAAAAGTATCTGTGCTTCAAAAATCTTTAGTCATTTCTTTGGGAGTCTTTGCAATCGCTATAGACCATGCAGTTTTGCAATCAACATTTTCTCCACTTCCAGAAAAAGATACTTTTGCACGTGGATGTAACACATTACAGATCTCATGTTTTAAGCAATTGAACACTGACAGTTTATGTGCCAATATTAGCCATGGAATTGGGGTGGGTTTTTTTTTGTTGTTTTTATTTAAGCCACTCTGCTATAGGAGAGAAGCTACCATAGAGCAACCCAGCAGTGGCAAGAAAAGTTATACAAGCAAGCTTTTATCCAGCCATTTAAAAAATGCAATATGCAAGGTCATGCTCACAATTCACCTAAACTATAATGCTTCTCAATATATTAAAAAGAGATGTCCAGTTTAGAACAAGCAATTCTGACAGCTATTTAAAAATGCATTTTTATAGTAGAAAAACAAAACCTTTCACAAACAATTCAGGCTTAAACATACGCCTATTTATCCTTCCACAGGGATTTTAATGAGTTTCTCCTGTCACTTTAACCAATTGCTAAAAACATCTGTGCCATCTGCCCTAAGTCAATCGTGCTCTCAGAAAATGCACTCGACAATTTTTCACTTCACTGCAGAAAAAAGTATTTGTGCAACAAGACACCGACATTCCTAAAATAAAAGAGTTGTAACTTCAACTGCTGAAGAAAAGCTAAACTGAGAAAGACAATATTCTTACTTCTAAGTAAAGGTGTAACAGCAGACAAGCAAAGAAAGAGGCCCTGTAAAGACCTGCACACGTTCTGTCTTAATTTGCTCAGCACAGAAAGACTGTCTAGTCCTTTTTCAGACATGCTCATCTAATGTGCGTGCGCATTCTTCCCCACTCCGCACTCCTACCACTCAAAGGTATCTCAGTTTCTCATTGGTGCAGGTAGCAAGGAAGATCTCCTCCTTCAGGATTTGATTGTGCATTTCCATGGAGCCTGCTCCTTCTGCTCCACAGACACACATCTGGGCCCTTTTTCTGCGGCATCTCTGGCTCCTTTGCCTTCTTTCATTGGTAATTCTGTTGGTTCTTACTCCTGCCACCTACACCCCAGGCTCAGATACCCGTGCTCATATTAATGCATAATTTCAATCAGATCAGTTACAGAGCATGGTACTAAACACATGAAACTATTCCGCTAGCAGGTAGGACTCCCATTCCTCCCCTCAATGGTGTTTGAAATCCACCTACCTTTGCACCGGCCACGATGTGTCACGCTCAAGCTCGATTCCCGGCATTTGGCTCTCTGGTAGTCACACATGGACTCGTATGTTCTGCCGTCAGAAGCGCAGAGGGGTTTGGACTGGGACCTGGAGCAATGCAGGTTACACTGAGGGTCTCTGTCACGGTCGCTTATTAAAAACTGAAGGAAGGAAGTGAAAAAAGGAAGGAGGGAGAGTGGGAGGAAAAAAAAATTGGTTTTGTTTAGTTTCCCAGAACACAGCACAGCATATTCTGTTTTTATGATAATAGCAATATGGTCTATAATGCAGTTTAAGTTGCCTACCAAAGCTGACTTTGCCTGAAGGGAGCTTAAAATGAAACACATCTTTTTTTTAAAAAAAAAAAAAAAAAAGAAAGAAAAATTAAGGGTCTTTGCCATTCCACTTTCTTTAATAGAAGGGAAAGATTACTCACTCTGCCTCACCTCAGAAAACACAAAATTGTGCAAAGCCAAACACAACCCACACGGGAAGGGCAATACTGAGTCACATCAGCCCAGCTTACCCAGCGCCCTGCCGCAAACAGTATCTGGTACTAGACAACTTTAGTCAGAGGTGCAAGAAACTCATCGCCAAGGATGGAAGAACCCAAATAACCTATCAAGATTGGCCCTGGTAGTTGAACCACGGATGTGGCCAGCTTTGTAACACCAGTTATTTGTTTTTTAAAGCATTACTTATATCATCTGTGGATACAGCCTCCAACAGCATACCTGCATACTCCCAAGGCCACGTTTCGCTCCTTCCCGATGTCATTCTGCCAAGCTGACAATGGCCTTCCATGCATCCCACAACCTAATTGCATGTTATGCGAAAAACTATTTCCCTTCAGAAGTTCTGAATTTGCCATCTTTCTGAATGCCTCTTCTGAGCATTCGGTTTGGATGCAGCCTGTTGTTCTACATACACGTGGCATTCCTTTCCTGTCAGTCTCTCGATGCAGACAATCCCAACCTCCCACTTCCTCGCCCAGAAAATGTCCTCCACACCATGATCACTGCTGTTTCCCTTCTCTGAAGTCAGCTTGGCTTCTGCCTTATCTTTTGGAGATGCTAAAACCCACAGTGCACATATGGAAGAGTCCCCACCTTCTGTCAGCTTGTTCCCTGCAGAACCCCGTATCTGGTGGTACTTCACTGTTGTATCCTCAGCTGCACTCTGAGCTGCCTACAGTGATACCCAGGTGTCTTTCCCAAGTCCATGCTGTCTTGCTGAGGACCCTGACTATCAGCCCTCTTTCCGTATCACTGACAGAGTTTCAACAGGACATTATAGTGGCAGCCCTTTTCACTGCCTTAGTTAGTGGTTAGATAGTCAGACCCTTAATTACTCCCCAGACCCAACTACCTGCTCACAGGAAGATTTCAGGGGACTCTTGAAGTGAAACCCATGAGGATTAAGCAAGGAACAGAGAAGGGAAGTTAAACCTGTGCTGCACTTCCCCTTCCCAAGCTCCATCTCTGAAGCCTCTCGCGAGCCCGGGGAATCAGAGTTGCTCTCTAGCACACCAGTATCCCAGCTTGCTGTCAAAGCACTTATGAGCTCAGCAGTTTGGAGCTGGCTGGCAAGTGGGCACCGACTGACACCCTGCTTGCATGCACAAAGCCACAGCTCTCCAAGCGTGTTGATAGCTGGATGCCTTACAGGGAAGTGTGAGTCATTGCCATAATCACCTTGGTGTTACAGTTGCCTACAAAGCTGTCTGCTCTGTGCTTTGAGGTTAAAGCTGTTGAAAAAACATTGCCTGAAGCCTAGTTTGGCTTGGTTTTTAAACCATTCCAGCAACATGCATCTCAGAAATTTGTTTTTTGACATTTAAAAAAAAAAAATTCACCCTTTTTTCCCCCCAATTAAGCAAGCAAGATGAAAAACAATTGAGAAGTTGACTATTTTCACATGAAAACATATTACCTCTATACTGCCAGGTCTTTTGAAGACTCACGCATTACTAAAAACCCTATTTCAACATGACAGCTGGGAAAAGTAAGCAAGGTCTGCACTTGTTTTAATTTGGGTGGGGCAAATGTTTTTTTTTTTTTTTTTTTAATTCTCATCTGTCAGAAACTTGCCAAAATTTGTAACAGCCCAGTTTTTAAAATGTTTTTGTTCCTTTTCTGCAACACTTTCTATAACCTGGCAACACCTGTTCCAAATGGGAAATTGGAAAATTTAAACCTGAAGGCAATTTTAAATGTTTTATAGAGACCTGGACTAGACTATAAAAACACTGTAAAGTTTGACCAGATTTTTGGCCAGTTCTCGTCAGGGGCTGGACTACCACAAGGTAGCTTGGAATTGCACTCTGGATACAGCCTTGTCTTTCTGTAGCCCCCAAGGTGCAAAGATCACCAGCAACTGTAAACACGCACCAAAAAGCAGCAGACTGATGATGCTGAAGCTTCCTCCCAATGTGCAATGTCAGAGACTTTCTGAAAGACTTGCAAGGCTTTCCAGCTGTCTATATAAACAGACTTTAAAAGCAGAACTGCCTGATAGCACTGTATGGTACACATACACTGATTAAACATTCAGTTAAACACCAAAGCCATTCTGCTGCAGAAGGAACGGACACATTTGCCATTTATCACAACTCTAAGGATTTGAGCTACCAGCATGAAGCTGTTTTTGCAAATTCCTTGCGTCTGAAACTGAGTTCCACATACCCGAGATATCCAGAGGAGCACCAAAAAAGCCAGAATACTAATTTCCAGCATCAAGCCACGTCATAAACTTATTGAAAACTCAGCATGTATCATGAAAACTCACCTAAGCCTTCTGTTGCCTGCACCAAACTACTTTCCAAAGGCCCTTAAGGGATGGGACAGCCCCTGCTCCCAGAGAGGGCATATATGAAGAACACAAAGACCTCTCAGGCAGCCAATACAAATGGGCTAAAGCCAAGGTTATGGAACAGCTTTCCACGGGTGCCTCCTTACAGAGGGATGGGGAGGAACAGCTTGACATTGATTAATTATGAGGGCCTGAGGAAACATGCAGAGTGCCCCAATGCAGTCTCTATGAAGTTCTTGCCTACCCAAATGCAGCCAAGAATCACTTTATAAAAAAAAAAAAAAAATCAAAGCCTTTTTAGCATTTGTAATTTGGATTACAGTAGGGAGCCCACACAGCGTTAGGTGCTTTCCAGGCACTGAAGATGCCACACCTGCCTTGCCAAAAAAGTTTATGGTTTACGTAGTTGCACAAGATGGTGCTTGTTTTGTTCGGCTAGATTTTAATTGTAAAAGTTTGCATTAATTTCCAGAAGGATCCAGGATCGTGCCTGTCTGATCAGGGTCCTCTTCATGTGATCAGCCAGCACTGCCAGGAAGATTGCATCCCCTGGAGACATTACTGAAGAGCTTCAAAAACTCCCCCTTGCAGGACACCTGCTCCACCACGGCTCAGGGCCTTGTCTTTGCTCGGCAGCCCTGGCAGCTTTCAGTTAATAAAACAGCGGTTCTTTGTCCACCATTTCTACTTCTGTTATATGAACACTGCCAATCATCAGCACAGCCCATCCACAGATATTTAAGGTATTAGTTATCTTGAGCGTTCATCCCTTCCCACCCAGCACACGACATTTTCTTTCTAGCGTTCTGCCTCTCCGAGAGCAGGACAACTGCACTCTGTTGTGCAGCCTCAGCAACGTACAGAGGAAAAGCACTGGATGAATGCTGACACGTCTGCCCACCTAGGGAGGGAAAGAAATGAGAGCAAGGAGAGCAATCAAATCTATTATTGTCACAGTTAGGACTACAGCTCAAAAGTTACTTGCTCCCAGTTCTCCATCCCCGTTTTGAGCAAGCAGGCGCTTTTTTCCCCAGAAGGCTCCAGAAGAGCCCCTCGGTTGCTGCAGGAGGTACCGCCGAGCCAGGCGGGTGGCCGCAAGCACAGGGTGCCCCATCGCCTGGCCACTGACCCTCGGACATCACCAAGGCAGCCCTGCGAATCTCAGGTGCCTGCAGAGAGTAGTGAGATAAGGTATTTCGCTTTTCACACAGAGTGTCCTATCATCACCCTTGAAGCCACAATCAGAGCCTGATGTCCTAACAGCCTCGGGATTTCCACCCAAACAGGCTTTGCAAACAACAGAATCAACATGTGTGGAGGTATACTTCGTGCTGGACAGACAGACACAATGTGAACAGTTCTGCACACAGGGAAAAAGTAGCCCTGCAAACAAGCGTGCAGCGCCAGCCATTTTGAAGCCTCATCTAGAAAGAAGAGGGAAACAATTATCTTAGCTGAGATTTCTTGAAGCCTCTTCTTGAAGTCCGTGTTCTCATTTCCTTCAGACCAGACTACATCCAAAACAAATTGGGCTGCAGAGGGTGTCACTGGCTTATCAGTCCTTCTCCCTCCGTGGGAGAAGACCTATTAAAAGCAGAACCAAAAGCAAAACAAAACGGAAAAAAACAAAAACTGGCAGGAAGAATCTCTTTTCCAGGGAAATGTTAAAATTGACTATTTTACAAATGGTATTCCTCAGACTCTATACTAAAGTATGCATAAGCAACACTAGAATTAGACAACAATATTTGTATTTTCATAGCATTTGCTTACATTAAGGGAATCTGCTGTTCCTACACCAATCAGTTTGAGTCCCTGCCCAAAGAGCTTCCAGTTCAATGCACCTCTCAGAGCATCTTTTTATGTCAAATGCTGTATGTGTATAAGGATATAAACCTCCTCCTTTAGCAAATACATTTACACAGGTGCTTGCAGGAACCACTTCCCAAACTACTTTCTGCTTCTTCAGACTTGAAAAGAAAAAGGAAAGATAAGAGGTCAGAATAAAGTTAACTTTGCCAACAAAGCATATCTGTTCTTTTTCTCCACACCTCAACACCACTGCTGACAAACAACAAACACTGATTAAAGGGTTTTTAATGCCTGTGAAGGAAAGCAGACTCCCTGCAGCTGCACAGCAGCTGGGAACACTTGTGTTATTTAGCAGAGAAAGGTCTGACCCCACAAGTGAAAATGAGCTTGGTGGTCACTCATTCTATTCACCATCTGGGTACATTATAACACAAACAGAACAGCACAGCCCTTTGTGATGGGGGTGACAAGAAATGGCTACAGCATTGCAGTGCCAGAGCAAAGTGCTTTAGCAAAGCTTCAGGGAAAAGAGGGAGCAAGGGACACAAGTGACATGAATGTGAGAAACTGGAAGTCTATTAAGAAACAAATCTGAAAGACAAGGGTCCACTGCAGATCAAAACAGAGTTGCCTCAGCTGTTTAGCAGCTTTGCTTCAGATAAGTAGTGCAGGCTGCTGGCTAAAAAAATGGGTAGTAGAGGGATAGAGGAAACAGCATGTGCAATGGCCTATTCCAGTTTTGGCAGACTTCAAGTTTAAAGACCTCCAGAACATACCTTTGGAAAAAGCGATCAATCTGGGTATGCTCGTACCACTCAGGGCACCCACCCATTTGCCTAAGCAATCAGACCGGCCTGTCTCAAGTACAAATGAGCCAGTCCTTCCTAAAGAGAATTCCCCAGGAAAACCATACCATTTTATACATTAGAAGAGACTATAACATAGTGGATATTTTTGTTGCTGTTGGAAAGTATCATTTCACATTTCCTAGCTTTAACCTTACAGATTTACGCCTTGGTTTCGGGCTCCAAACTGGTGCAACCAGCCATACTGGAGGCAGAGCTGGAGCCAAGTCCCTGTTTTAATCACAGCTAGACTCTCAGCCCCATGGCAGGCTGCCTACAGGGCCCAAGAACTTCAACCATGGGTTTGGGATCCCAGCCAGGTTTCCTGCCATGGAACCAGCAGCCTAGCAGTCCTCAAAGGTGTCAACAAACTTGCTCCAAGCCACAGACCCAAAGCATTTGGCTTCTAGAAATACAGAAAAAAACTGAAAGCCTTAGAAACTCTGGCAGAGATGGGACCATCATGGCTTGCAGCCTCCCATGTGCAGGCAGATATCAGCCAGCCAGAACCACCGCAGCTCCCAGTAGCTGACCAGGCTCTTCAGCCTCAGAACCTATCTAGCGGTGGGGGAAGCTTTCAAAAGCAGCTTCCTGAGAAGCCAGTTGTGTATTGGGGTGGGAGAGTGATTTATTTTACTATTTCCATTTTGGAAATGCTTACAAATTTGTATTTCATTTACATCTAAACAGATACGGTTTGAAACCAAAGTTTCTCAAGGCCCTGCATCTTAACAAGTACCAATCTCAGCAGGGGTGTTTTCTAGCTCCCTACAGTTTCATACCTAGACTTAGTCTTTCCCAACAAGTTTTAAAAGGGCTCAGCTCCTTCCTCAGACAGAAGGGGCTTATGAGAAGGCCACTGCAACACTTAATTCCTTGAGTCATCCCACCTGCGAAGTGAAGAGCCTAGCCTAAGCTAAAGCACCACTTGTGTTTCAACCCCAGGCCCCCAGCTGTGCAAACAAGAATGGGTTCAAAGCACACAGCCTGTGCTTGAGGATGGTGAAGGCTGGGCAAACATACAGGATCACATCACAAAGCAGATAATCTCTATGTATTTGTATGATTTAAATTCAAGACAGTTTTCTCCCTCACAGGCTAGAAACCTTGTTTTTCTACAGCAATTCTTCCTCCCCACCCTCCCTCAATCTTTGTTTCATGGAAGCCCCCACAAGGAAGGGGAGTACTTAAGTATTGTGCTTCATCTGCTGGAAGACTTTTAGCTAGGGAAATAACACTTTGGTTTGGGGAATCAGCTTGGAAGAAAACATGAAGAAGCTGTACTCTGCTTTTAGAAGATAAGGTACTGGAGCCAACAAAGTTTTCTAAGAGCATATTTGAAGAGCTCACCTACAACAAATGGTTAAGTAGAAAAGCCTTAGAATTTGACCTGTTCCAGAGAATCTTTGCTGTTTTCTTTTGTTGTTGTTGTTTATTGGGTTGGTTNCCAGAACAAGAAAAAGCCATTACAGTGGCAGAGTGAACTTTGAAAATGGTATCTCTCTTGCTTTTGAGGTGCAAGCTTATGCACAAAGTACAACTGCTTAACTACTTCTGACTTGCGGGAAGGAAAATACCAAACTCTAAGGGTTAACGAACAAGAAGTTCATTTAAGCTTTTAAAATAAACCCTTTGTCTTCCACAGAATTTTTATCCATATGCCTGTATCACTTTTTAGAAAGTTCCTTCAGTTTTTGCAAACATCTAGTTTGTTGATGTATACTGTATCACAGATCAGTATGCTGATCAACTGAACAGAGGAGGAAAACAGGTCTCAAGAACACAGAATAGAAATTTCTGCTCAAGTCTTATATTTCTAACATGACTTCTAAACCTTTCTAGTAAGTTTGGCAATACTAAGGTAGAGACTGATTTAATTCCTTTGAAATAACATTACTTCAGCTTCTGTCAAAACTCACTCTCCTAGTCAGATTATTCTTGCAGCCAAGATGACATGCAAGCCTAGAACAAATTTGAGATTAAATTTAATTTGTCAAACACATTGACAAGAGAAGGTATGTTTAACTTGGACTATTTCTTCTCATTAGCTTTGCTACTATATATATGTTGAACCAGATAGAAAATCCAGATGTTTACATAGTCAACCAATGTATTCCTTGTCCCAAAGGAAACAATGGCAAAACTTCCATTGACATAAAGGTGGAATCTTGTCTTTAAGAAATTGTATTGTTTAATGGCCCAATCCAGCCTGTCTGGTGTAGGGAGTCCTCTGCTTCTTCAGCAGAACTCAAAAAAACAAAACCAGACTTCAAAACACCATCCTGTATAACTTATGCCAAGTTGGCCTCCTTTGAGAAACCATATCCCCTACTTTAGGTTGTAATAATGATAGTCGAGGCTGTTCTTTTCCCCTAGCAAGTGTAGCAGGATTACAATTTGGTGCTGTCATTAGAAGGCGAGAAGTCAACTATCCCACTGCAATGAGGTATATTTTCCTTAAAAGAAACTCAGGAGATCTCAGGAAAGCAGCAGGGTTGAAGAAATGTCATCACGTATACAGTTTAACAGAGGACAGTTTCTCAAGCAAGATTTTTGTGGAAAGTGCTCCCTATTCCCTTACACAAGCAGGTTCTTGTGTAGATGAGTACTTTAAACCACGGCATATGTTCTTCAAGATCTGGAGCAAACCCTCTTGCCCCTGAATCTCTTGAATCATGGAGGAGACTGAAGTACATGCTTTCTTACCCTCCACTGTATAAAAAAAAAAAAGTCAGCTCCAGGCTTTGCAGAGTACTGTGTATGTGGCTAAATTTCCTACGTGAGTGCAGAAAGTGGCTTTGAAAGAATACTTCCCTGAGCCTATTTTCCCCCCTGTACTACCTCTAGTAGGAATGGCTACACAGTCAGCCCTAGGAATGCCCTCTTCCCCATTTGAAAAAGCTTGGAGAATTGCAGACAGAATGGGCAAGTTGAGGGGCCATTGGTTCTGAACTCTTGAAGTGTTAAAAGATAGTTCACCTAATTAGATCAAGCTGGGTAATCCACAGTAATCCTCCCCTCCCCCTGTATTTCCTTCCTTCCCAATAATTCCACTAGAACCTTTGCGGGACCCATTACTGTTCAAGAACAGTGTAAGACCCTTCCCTTGAACTTGTCTCAAAACTTCTATTCGTGGGAGCTTCCCCAACATTACACTAATCCTTTTCACCATACTGTGCTGAACAGCGCAAGACTTCTCCCTTGTTCCAAAGTTGTTTCAAAGGGTAGAGGACTACTTCATATAAGTTTCTTACACAAGTCTGTTATGTAATGTGAGGATGCACATCAACTGCAAGCATGTCCAATTACAACCAAGTTTTGTTGAAGCATTCTTAAATGAATCTACTTGAAGTAAAAGTTCTCTTGAGTTTCCATCAGTAGCCTGGTAGCTATAAAAGGCTTCCCTTTAAATCCAAAAATCCTTAAAATTTGTCTTTATCACCTGACATCAACTCATCCAAACCCCCTTCTCTTAAGCGCAGTATCATGCTTTCTTTATCTCAAAAACTAGAAGCACTTCACCCTTTTGTTCCACAGTGTTATTGCGGAAGAGCAGGGAACCCATTCTAAATGGAGTCTCTGGGGCAGTTGATAAGCTTTCTAAACATCCCAAACTGGCAAGACAAAAAAACAAATGTTTTCTGCTTCCATCACTCATTCTCCCCAGCAAAAGACAAAACCTCTACATTGCAGAGACTGCCCACTGCAAGAAGCAGATAAGTCTTACCAAAGACTTTCACTGCTTTGAAACCCCTGAACACTGTCTTCTAGATAACTCCCTTTAGCATGCACATTAAGCACACACAGCAAAACAGATACAGCTGAGCTTACGTCAAGCCAGATAATCTCTAGACTCACTGCCGTCCAGTCTACACCACAGCCAGTTTCTCACTTCAGTGATGGCCATACGTATTAGACACTATTATTGTAAACAAGGCAGGTGTATGAAGAAGACTATCATCTCCGGAACTGCTCTACTCTGCTAGGAGATCATCACATGGGAAGAGATTAGGATTAAACAGTTTTACAACCACATCTTGGCAGCCATATCTTTAGAGTTGAGCTCCATTGGAAATACAGCTGTACAAGGGCACTCCTCAGAGTGCAAATGCTTTGTTTTTGTAGATCTTCCAGGACTGAAAATGCCACCCATTAAAACTCCATAGCCCTACAAGTTTCAGTCCTTCTTAAATCAATTCTTCTAAAACACTGAAAGAGTCATTCAAATTGAAGCTGGCATCCAGCCTTCATTATGCTTGTTGTGACTGCTGCCAACAGCAGAACCAAAAAGTAGATACTAGAAATAGCTGAGCTCATTAGTTCAAAACCCAGCAAGGGCTGGCTGCCCATCAGTAGAGGTACACTAACTGAATGCCAAGTCTGACATTCCATTGCACAGGAGGGATATTGAAAAAGGAGGTACTGTGAACATTAAAGAGTTCACTTTTCTTAACTATATGCTTACCTCCACACGATCCAAAGACAATGATTAACCAAAGATAACTCTCGGTGGAAGGTGGCTGCATCAGGGAGTTCTCTGCATTCCCTTTGACTTTACACTTACTATCATCAACACTTCAACATCAAAGCTTCTGAAGCTCTATTACTACTTCTGTCTGGGAACATAACTATCTTGACATGTCTCCTTCCATAGGAGGTCTACATTTGCATCTCCAGAGATGTGCAGAGTTGGGTTCTGACCCCATCATACAGGGTAATAAAGGAGGCTGCCCTTATTTACCCTATTACTCCTCTAAAGCATCAAAAACAGTGAAACTGAAGAAAATAGGCAGGAACTTCACCTTGTTAATACAGAGTATCATTTTCCCTTACTAAATACAGAGTAACTCATGTTGCCAGTACTGTGAAAGCAACAGCCTTCTCACATTCATGGCTAACCTTATTCCAGAGATCTTAAAAATAAAGTTTTTCTGCTAGAACATCTTAGAGGCTGTCTCATCCCTTGACTTTTAGCCTATGGATTAAGAGGCAACAGTAAAGACACATTCTCATTAGCAGAAGTACCAACTGTTCGGTTAATAGTTATGAGGTCCCCTTTGCTCCTTCTAGCAAACACTGCAGTAGTGACATCCACAGTCCAATCACACATGCAGGTGTTTGACATTAAGACTGCTAATGTCTGAGCTGTAGACAGGTGGTTTCGGAGACTCAGCTTTACAAGTCAAATGATAACACTTAAATACACACCATTTAGCAATCTTAACTCTTGCTTTGCAGGTCAGCATAGAGACTTCAGAATAGCCCTCCAGGAGGGTGCTTTTGTTATCACGAGGATCCCAGGCTTCGCTTCTTAACAGTCACTACTTCAAGAGCCATACCTACCTCAGTGGATTCTGCACTGACCTAAACAGGTACATTAATCTAAGGCAAGGTTTAAATTCAGAACAAAATAGTCCTGTTTACCAAGAAAAGAAATATGCCAGCCCAGAATTTGGAGCAAGAGGGAAAGAATCAGGAAAGGATGTATGAAACAACTGAAAATCCTGTCAAAAGTCAGGAAAAACAAACTCTTTCCCCTAACTCCCTAAGGGAAAGAGTCATTGTTTTATTACTTTGTTCTGTAGTTCTGTTTGCATTGTATTTTACAGTGTTTACAGTATTTCTCATCTTTCCTCTTACATTTAAACCAAACGCTTCCTTCTGTTTTGTAGGGGTAACCACCCAGGGAGTTTAGCCCTCTGTATGAGTGACACGCTGGACAATGCTTCCTTGGACTGTCAGGCAGTCAAAGCTTGCTGGCACAGTACAGGCAGTAGCAGAGAAGCCTTCCCCTTTACTGAAGTCTTTCTGGACCACAAATGGAATAACCTGCTGGGAGTACAAGACTCAGGACATGAACTTTAGTTCTACCAGTATGAAGCTTTAATTAAATTAAAGCTCCCACCTCAAAAAAGTCACGTAATGTGACTATCCAAATATATGGTAACAAGCTTTCCATAATAGACAAGATGTATGTACTGGCTACTTCATTGCTGAAAAAGCTACAAGAGACAGTTCTAAGATAAAACTCTTGTGCAAGGCAAGAATGAAGGATCCTTGTTCGCTTTAATTCCATCATCTGCTGTCAGCAACAGACAACATTCAGAAATGCATTAGTGTATACACTGAGGAGTAAATACATTTTTTGATTTCTGCAGATAGGATTCCTTTAGATTTACGTCTTTCTTCAGAGTTGCAGCAGTAATTTAGATGCTGATCTCCGAACTTGAAAGGAAAAAAATAAAAAGCAGGTCAAGCATTACTACAGCACTGCCATTTACTGCAAAGCAGGCAACGCCACTTCAAGCTGGCAAGTTGTTAGCGTGCAAGGTTTTCTATCCTATTCAAGTACAGAGTTCACATGCCGTTTGATAACTTGTGAGTAATAAGTTGCATTTTAATCACTTTTGCTGAACTACCAAACAACGTTGCTATTCCATTAGCATGACATTCTGTTCACACAGGTCAAGAGCATTTTCAGTACTGAAGTGACAGACATGGTTTGTAAGATGCTCCCAGCAGAACCTCTGCAGAACCTCTCCCACTGAGCTCTGCAAGGGTCATCACTAACCTGTCAGGGTTTGCTGCTCTAAGACTCCTGAGGCCTTCAGTTTTTAATATATGGAAGGGGAAGCAAGGACAGAGGTGCCTTCAAAAGGAGAAGCATTTACAGGCATCTTGATGCTGCCCCAGGTTGTTGGTATGAGCCTCCCCCATAAGATACAAAATTCCTTTCCCATCATACTGCATCCCTTCCCCTCACCCCACTTTGTTATACATATCCTTAATCCCCACATCCAAGCAGAATGACATTAGAGAGTGACTGATCTTCATACAGGCTGTTCACTCTCTCATGTTGACAGCTTTTTCACATTTGGTACTATGGAACTGTTTATTTTAGTGTCTGTTTACTTTCAGCTTGGAGGAAAGGTTGATTCCAGCTACACTGAACTATTTTTCACGCTTACGTGAGGAGATACAGAATACTCATGAAGATTCCTTTTTGCTAGAGACAGACTTAATTTCCTTATTTCCTACAGAAATAAGTTTTAGAGTATTTCCAGCTCTACAGTATTGCCCCTTAAACACAAGTAAAGTTAACTTTCATTATCACTAAGATCCTTGTAGTCAAAAGCTGTCCAGGCCAGTGGGGTACCTTCATACATGAGCTTTTCCATCCAGGGTTGACAACTCATAGAAGTAGTCACCTCTAGCCCAAATTCACACAGAACTCCCCAGGTTAGCTTTCCTCCAATTGCACTCACTGGGGTTCTGGAAATGCTCAGCTAATTTTGTGCTACTATTTGTATTTGTGTCTCTAGTGAAGCTAAAAAAAAAGTCTAATGTACATATTGGACTATTTTTGCCGTCTGCCTCCCTGAAGGGAGCAGGGTATCAGTCTTAATATAAGCAAATATGAAACCTTTGCACAATAAATCCTTGACACAGATAATTGGCAAGATTATTGCACTCTCTCATCTTCCTTTTCAGGGCATGTTATTGAGAAAGCTGTGGCAAAACAGCTGTGGCTTTATCTGGATTCCTCAGATTTTCTGGATCTCTTTCAGTCTGGTCTAAGACCTGGCCTCAGTACAAACACATACTCGGGCTCACTGGTCAGACTTCTCACAGTGGACAAAGACCAAACTTACATTTTTAGTTGACAGACTTAAAGCAGTCTGTGATACCAGCTTCTGCTTACAGTTTTTTTTTTGGTTTTTTTTTTTGCAACTTCTTCAAACTATGAAGAGTACGTAGCGCTCATATCACCACCGCATCTGGAAGAGTACATGGAGCTTCCTCCAAATGGAGCTGAGCAGTTTTCTTTCTTCACACCTCCTAGAGCATACGAAGCTACTCAGCCTGATCTCACCTGAAGGAGTTTGCTTTTCTGATCCCAATGAGGAAGGTTACTCTTCTCACTGGAGGATATGTCCCACCTTCCCAGCAGCCTGGATTAAAACCTATGCAAAGATGAGCCCAGAAAGAATAAAGTAGGAAGGATTAGAAGAAGCAGGGCTTGCTTTGTCACAGAATATCACAACAGCACGGCAAGCTGCTTACTGCTCCTGTGGTACTACACTGCTTGAGGGTATAGCAGGCAAATGAATACATGGGCAGGGAACAAGGGAGATGAAGCATCTCTAATCCTTTCTCCCATCCACCTACTGCCACCCACGCAGTAATTACAGCACGAGCTTCTCCACTTCTAAACAAGAAGCAAGACACTAAAATATCAGGCAGATATTTTTTTGCCTTAGACTCCAGGCAGATGCTAAGTCAGTTTAAGTCAACTGAGACCCAGTAACGAATGTCTGTTTTGATGGAAGAAATTGGGCTGACAGTCACATGAAAACTGGATTTGTGGGTGCACAAGAAATGGCTGCATACCTGGCCTAGCTATAAGATTTTACTGACCCTTGAAAATTAAGATGTGGCTACCAGTAAAGATACCAGTATGACTGAGTCAGCTTATTATTGTCCATCCTGGTTTTGTCTTAATCTTACCATGACTGGCTAGCTGCACCACACATTCCTCTACTCAAGTCTTCTTGTATCAAGACACTGTTTCTCACTCTTGGCCTTTGCTCCCTTTCAATTCCAACCCTCAGATTCAGAGAGGTCCCACACATTTAATCAGCTCTCTTCTAGTACCTACTTGGAAAATACTGAAACCTTTGAGATAACATTAAAGCAGAGAAGAGTTATCTCTGCTCTGCCCAGCTGAAGTGTGCTTGCTCTTGTGCACAGAAAGACCACTCCCATAATTGACTTTGAAAGATTGTTCTTTAGCGATTATATTAACATCTTAGAGACACAAATGCTGCCACCAGCTCACGCACCGAGCATCTTCCTCACAGGTTTATTCACACGCCAGGCTGCTGGGTCATTCCCATCCCTCGTCATTGTTCCAGCTCCTCCCCTCCCATTCTCAACTTGCCCAGCTTCCTCAGACCTTTCCTCTCTCATCCCAGTACCAGTTACAAACTCATACAAATTCTTTAGCCAGCTTCTCATTCAGAATGAAAGTAGGAGGAGGAAGTTATTAACCAGGCCCTCAAAAGCCCTAATTGTACTCAGTAATCCAGCTCTATCACTGGATACTACTTTAATCCTCAATCCTCTTTCACTGGTTACAGCTCAAGTAATTGAGCTATATATTTCAGCCAGTATACTTCTTTGTTTTCACAGGACTTCTGAATCCAGACTACAGAGAAATAAGTCAGTTCCACGTTGCCCTGTTTTTGATCCATCAAGCCAGATGACAAATTATAAGTCCTGAAAGCAGATTTTATTTTCATTACTTTTCAGTGGCAGGGCAAGATAATTGTAGCTTTGTTTCCCATCCCTAACAAGCCCCTGGGTATCACCTAGTTGTTTGCCACTTGGCAAGGAAGCAGTGACTCAGTTTCTTGTAGAGATCTTTTAGAAGCACCACACAATATGGTTACATTTGAGTATCAAGACAGTGCCAAGAAAGCATTAGCATTGCCTAAAATAAAAGCAGAATGGGAAAGAGCGATTAAAAAAAAAATGCAAACTCAAGTTATTGTCAAGAAAATACAAAATATCTGAAAACAATGGTAAGTTATCCTGCAGAGAATCTATCTCCAGTTTCAGCTACCTTCCCCATGTGCCCAGAGCCTGCTAAGAGCACAGGTATATTACAACTTACACAGGAGTAGGACTCTTTGCAGTTCTCAAGTCTGGCTGTGAAGTCTTTGCCAAGGAGCTTCCTTCTTCCCTCTCCCCCCACCACTGGAATTTCCTCATTTCTCAGCAGAGCCCAACACAAACTTCTTAGAAAAGTTTGCAGGGTAATTTAGTCATCGTTAATCCCTAGGTAAAAAGGAGGGAAAGTTTCAATAGGTAAAGCCAGAGCCAGATTTTGAACACCTGTGAGCAAGGTTTAAGGGAGGGAAGGTGCAAAGTTTGCACGCAAAGAGGCTGACAGCAATATTTGGCTCCAGCATGCAGATTTATATCCCTTGCTTATTTCATCATTCTCCATGTCCATACCCAGAACTGGATTCTGTTACAGAGTATGAGGACTGCCTCAGAGCAGACACCTCCAGCTGAGCACTGTTCTTAAAATGGAGTCACTTAAAGTCCTCTAAATCTGATGGATCCCAGGTTTGCAAGCAACAAATGGTCTTCTATGCAGTAACCTTTATGAGAAAGCCTTGGAGCGGGACCTATGTAGATCCTTGACTATGGAAAGAAGTTTCTTCAGAAGTGCCGAAAATGTAAGTATGGATCCTTAAAAACCTGTTTCTGAAGGATTTCCTGAATAGCAGTAAACAAAGCTGGAGGGGTGCTTAAGTGTAGTGCCTAGTCTCCCCAGATCACAGGTCACTAAGCACTAATGACACCTGTCCCAAACATTTCTACTCAAATCAATTCTCTGAACTGGCAAGCTCTGAAGGCATGCAACTCTTCAGGTGGCTAAATGCTTATTAATAAAGCTCAACCTGAAGTGAGAAGAGATCAACCCAAGGAACAGAAACACAGCATCCTCACAGAAACTCAGTATAACTAGTATGAATTTAGAGATTTTTGTTTGAAGGTGGTTGTCCTAGTGTGGCCTTCACAGGATAATTCATGTAAGGAGCCTGAACATCCTGTGAAATGATGGCAGCTCTGATTTCAATATTTCTGTGCAGAAAGGAGCTCTTGTCCAGTCCTGATGGCAAATCAAAGAGGCAGCAATAGTGTTCCTTCTCCAGAACAGCACCCTGCAAGCAGAAGAATCTTAAAGACTGCTTTTTAGCTCAAAAATCAGGAGGTTGCTTTTTATAGGAGGATGCATAAGTCGGTAGCTAGTCTTTGCAACATTTTACATGCTTGATCATATTGTTCAACAGGTAGCAATTCACCCATATTGATTAGGTGCATAGTAGGTACATAGCAATAACAAACAAAAAGCATACCAAGAAGTCACTAGCTAGTTAGTCCTGGTTTTCCTCATCTTTTTTCTACTTAAGCAGAAGTCTACTTTAACAGCATAAGCAGCCTAAGATAAATACTACTTTCAGATAAAATTCTTCCCACATAGTACTAAACAGTTCAGGCAGAAAGATACCATTACTGGTTTGGGGTAGCTCTGCTGCTGCTGTTCGTACCAGGACACAGATCTGTGACTAGATGGTACGGAAATGCTCACCTCCATCTCAGTAGTTGTTAGCCAGGACTCCCCAGGAAAAGGTAGTCAACATGCATAGCAAGAGCTACCCAAAGGCAGTTGTACCTGGATGGATTAATGCAGGCAACACATTATATATAAGAAATTACACAGCAACACGGAAACTTAACAAGGGAATCAGTTTGACGCTTTTCCAACAGCTCGCTTGTGGGAGGACTTACTCTTACGGTCACTCAGCAGAACTTTTCACCAGGCTCTAGACTTTCTGCCCCACACACTGAACTGTCTGCGCCGTGTTTGAGGGCTGGATGAATGTGTGTCCTAACCTGAGAAAAATCAGGGTTCTTAAGTCCACCAACCTCTTCAGCTTACCAAGCTTGTGTTCTCCTTATCAAGAAGAGCAGAATGATGTTGCCTGAGAAAGGCAGGTTATTTAGCCTTGTTGGTAATGTAGCAGGAACACCAGGGAAACCCTGCAGCTTTTGGCTGTCTTAAGAACTGTTTTACATGGTGATACTAAGCAGCAGTAGCTTGGTATTCTAGCCTCAGAGGCTAAGCACCAGCAAGAAGCTTCAACTCTGCATACCAGTCTGTTGCAACTGAGCATTTTAGGAAAAAGCACCATACCTGCAAAGGGAACTTGCAGCAAAAACTGACCATCAGGAACGATACTGACAGAGCTTTAAAGGAGAGGAGGCAGAATGGCAAAGGAAAGCATATAACATCAAATGAAAGCCAAGTACGAAAGTTGTAAAATATTTAACTGTGAAGGTCTTTCCTAAGACTGTACAAGTTTTTCTAATAATGCCCATCAAAAAAGCCATTTTAATTACTCTCATCTCTAGCCAAACCAAATATGGTTTATCAGGAATGATCTCTATCTGGTTGAGTCTTTCAGTCTGAGTCTCTGGTCCATGATCTTCTGTAAGATTTAGTTCCTTGCACTTTACAATAAAGAGGAAACAATGCCAAGAATAAGCCTTTTTCCTTCTGAGATATTTTAGAAGCAGTGAGGACAGCACATCTAGTGCCAAGGCAGCTCATAGATAGTATCACACTTCTACCTCTTACCTCCCCCTGCTTCATAAGAACTGTTACATGGCAAGCATCTGCTTCTGCAACAAACCAATACAGCAATTAGCATGAATTCTGTTTCAGACACTTAATGTCTATAAATACACAGCCCAGAATAACTGAGGATTACAGAAAACAGTAAGAGACAACTGCCATCTCAAGCATTCTTAGATAACTTCTGTCAGGACTCTTCAGCTGGTAGCCTTCGGGGCTGGCTGCAGTCTGCAGGCAGCTGAGCAGTCTCTTGGCACTCAGCAAGCCCACCCTTTGCACCAGGGCTCTGGGTGCGGGAGCATAGTGTTGAGGGGATGGGCATAACACTACCATATTAGCCTGTCCCTGGAGTAACTGGCACCTCCGAGTAAAAGAGCATTGCTGTATACTGGTATAATGGAAATGGGGATCCTAGTAACAGCTCTGGTACCCCAGAAACAAAGGGGAGGGACATATCTACATTTTCATCCCATGATATTACTATTTCAGAGGCTGCAGACCAGCTAAGACACCAGGGTGGGTCTGACCTGACCCTCTAGCATATCTTATTCCAGGTTTCACCAAAATACAGGGGTGATACTGGAAGACTTTCTTCTCTGCTGTTCCCAGCATGACGCAGGCACCCCAGATATTCTCTGTTTGAACTTTAAGGCAGGGATTCTCCCAGGTGCTGTGCAATATGTGAGCGATATAATTTGGGGTCCTGTTTAAGAACAAGAATGGCCAGGATCCCACCAAATGCAACAGGATACATACTTGGCAAAATAAAGACTTATTTAAAATATCAGTTTAAAACATCACCTGTTCGCTTGGCCCAACCTGAAAACATCCCTCATTAACTGGAAATTGCATTAGACACTGCCAAACAGCTGTTTAATGGGGATATATTATAAGCGTGCTGTGCTGCTTCAGAGGTTTTGCACTTCTAAGACTTCTTTTATCTGTGGACTACAGCGTATTTACTAGGAAAAAAGCTCCACCACACACCTGTAAGGCATTACCCCACTCTAGGTGAAAAGCTTCAGAGATGGCAACTCAGTCAAGTTCACAAAACAAGCCAGCAGCAAAGATGAAACGAGCACAAGCTACCAGCATTCTCCAGGCACTTGATGCACGGAAAGCTACTCTCCCCCAGCCTCTGGTCATGTTTATAGTTACTGACTGCACAAAAGCACTGTACTCAAAAGCACATCCAAGGCAAGGGTACAATAATGCATCACCGTGGTGAGAGGCAGCATTTAGTTAACCCCTCATGCCTCAGAGCTCTTTCCTCTCCCCTCTGAGCAATTACAGCTGTGAAGGAAGCACAGGCTTCACTTACAAGCAATGTTATTAACTACAGAGAAACACTTGCTGATGCAGCCTGGCTACCTAACGCAGGAGGTGGATGAACAACATTGGAGAGCAGTGAATGAAGCAGTGCTACTGTTTTAACCCAACCAGTGCAGCGAATGCCATTCAACAGGGAAGAGTTAAGCAAGGACCTATTGCTGCTCTTTTAGACTGCTTCGGTGAGTATTGCACCAGGGACAAGATAGAACAACACTATGCATGGTTTGAGATCTTTTACCCATCAAGGAAAGATTACATAGAGATATGCAACAGGTGGCACAACAGTAGAGTTGAGTGAATACATGGCACGCTTATTGCGGACTTGCTGGCTTGTATGGGCGTTTAGATCAGTACATACACAACTCCTAAGACCAAGAGTCAAGTGGAATTTGAGACTCAGACCCATGCAGTTGTAGGAGTAACAAGCCACAGTTTTTCTTATAAAACCAAGTTATAACTTCATTAGTAGCTTACCCAAAGCCATAAGACATTAACTCTCAGTAGCAAAGGGGCACGTTATTTCTTTATTAGCCTGCAAGGGCCTGCTCCCCCTCCCACAACAGCTGGTACATCCCCCTCAAAGGGAAGGGGTCAAAACAGAGTAGAAATTCAACACTAACCTGATGCTCCAAGTTTGACAGAGAGACTTAGATAGTCCATATAACACTCCAGAGCTTTCCATCACATTTGACATGTTTACTCATTGTCTGAAAGACTTGAAAATCCTCTTATGTTACCTAATCACATCCTGTGGCAAGTTGAAGATACTTGACATTCCTCCCCTCCCTTTCCCCACCTTTGGGGCAAGCTAAGTGTAAACATGGCACCAACCCAACTACAGCAGTGCCAAGTACCATTTGGGATCTCAAAGGAGTACCCTGTGCCCTCAGAGGGTAGCACAGCACAGGACTTCCAGGCACTGTCCCTTCCCATCACCTAGCTGGCCTGCAAGACAGGAAGCGTTGGGAGAGGCAGTGAAGAATGAGTTTATTTTCTGTTCCAATACTGGCGCTTCCTCTCAGCTGCAAGTCTAGAAACATAAGGTGGCTCCTTTGTAGAAGAAAAAAGTCACTCATCCACCTAACTAGGAACTGGAAAAGCATAAGGCTAAACAAGCAATGGGACCGCACATGCAAGAAGGCAGAGACCCACCTCCCCACCCCCACCCCCCCTTCAAATTCTTAATTTAAGAGGGGCAGACAAGAAACGAGCCAGGAAAAGCAGCCAGTCTAATGTGGCATTGAATTCTCAATAAGACCCGCAGCTTGGCAGATTATTCCTGAAAACTTCCAGTGCGATTCGTTTGGACTGTTCCTACCCTGCAAATCTGTGGGACAAGCCGTTGGTGATCAAGTTTACTACACCCATGATATGACGAGAAAAAAAAAAAAAAATCAAGAGGGACTGCTGCTAACATCATTCGCTTTCTCAGAGAACTGCATTCAGCTTCTGACAAGCCCAGAGTTAAAAATATCAGACTTAAGGCATACACCTTTGTGAGAGATCAACAGCTACAGACTTCGATAGATGCACCCAAACCAACTGCTCAAAGCGGCTACAGAAGCTGCATGCCAGCTTAGCAACTGTTTTGCCATCTCGGTATTGCTCGTCCGTATCCAGAGCTGGAACATCCAAGGTCAATATCAAACAGGGTTGGCAGGATAAACTCAGCAACACAGCTGCAATCGCGCGTAGTAACCATTATAAAACCAGAAGCTGAAGAGTCCAATACAGTGGTTAATCACTGGAGTACAGACCTGTTGAAAGAACGGTTGAGAGCCTCAAAGGATTTCCTCACCCACTAAATCACAATTCAGTTCCTTGACTTGTGCAGAAGCCTTATGTGTCTCTACCTTTGCTTATTTCTTATTTAGGCAATTCCACATTGTACAAAATGAAGTTGTTACATCTGCTGAACACCTCAGAGATCTAGCCGTGTCTGTGCAGAAGCATGACATGGGAAGGTAACTTTAGAACTAGGAAATACAAAGTGGCTGTAGGCATAATGGGGAGAAGAGGCACCACCCCGAGTTTGTTCAGAAGCATTGCTCTGTTCCTACTTAAGTAAACGAACCACTGGACTCTGAGAAAGGCAAGATCAGACAAGCATTTTGGCAGCTATACATCCATTGTATTAGTGTGGGACAAGGTATCCTTAGAACAACGTTCTTGCCAAACCTTCCATTTACTTCGCTGAAGAATTACTCAAGATCCTAAGCGTAGTGAAACAAAACCCTTCAATTCTTGGGACAAGGCCTTAACATGCTGGGGAGCACCACTTCAAAGAGCATAACCTAAAGAGAAAAGACAAGTCCTATTGCATTTTAGGCTCATTTTTTACCATGTTGAAGCTATTTAGGAGTTCTCTAACTTAACACACAACCTGAGCTACTTACCAGAACAAAGATTCCCCAGTCCACAAGCACACGTAGATGTTTGAGACTAAGTCTTCAAAAGCCAGACGCATAACCCAATCTTTGTTTATTCAGTACAATTTACTAACTACAACTTCCACTGCTTTTACTTGTTGCTTCCAAATGTAATTGCTCAATTTCCAGTTCAAAGCACCTTACATTAAGCACACAAGAAAGCCATCTTTGAGACACCTTATCAGTATGCTGCACACCAATGCATATATCTCCAAATGGCACAAGTGGCCAATTAATTATATCATTGGTCAGGCAGACTATTCAAGTGGAATTAAAGCATCTAATTAACTTACCCCAACAACATACTGACTGAAAGTTGAATTACGATAATATTATTAGAAGCCACAGTAAATTTAAAGATCAGATTTAAAGGCAAGAGTCTTGCAAGCAGTTTTGATCTTGAAAGCTCCTTAAGGCAGTTTTTCTTTTTGGAAGTAAGCAAGTTCAGACAGCCAATTATGCCACCAAACACCTTTTTACCTTCTACAGCCACACAAACATTGAAATTCCCAGGTTTTACTCATTGAAAGTACAAGGAACAGCTTTAGATAGCACACAGGTATTGGCATTCAAAGCGAAGCGGTTACTTTAGGAGACTAACCTAACTCTTAAGACCTCATACCTGTAGCTGATTTGCCAATACAGACAACCCAAAGCCCAAACAGTCTATCACTGCTCTTGCACTGTAGATAAAACATTATGCATGCCCCAAAACCATCGGGTTTTACCTCGTGCTGCTGATGCAGCTCAGCACTGTGTCATTCTGGAGGTCTGTCTTGGCTAAGTCCCCATTTGAGTCTCATAGTATCTGATTCTTTTCTTAAAACCCTGGCTCTTACAGCAGGGAATGCTGAAACTCTTGTGCAGTGAGCTCCCCAGAGAAGGTTTATTCCCAGCCTAAAAAGGCAAAAGTACCCCCAGATCTCCCTTCTGGAATGCCTGGCATTCTGCAATACTGAAATAAGTTTGGAAGTATTTCCTGGGTGCTTCCCATTGTTCCTCTTCACACAGTTGCAGCACAGCTGTACCACTGGAACGCGTACCTCCAGCTACCTCTTCCAGCTGCACAAAACACGGCGGTTGGTGTTCTAGGTTAACCAGCCTGCTGTTCCTTGCACAGCTAAAGCCACTAGGGGGCATTGACATTTGCTCTGAAGAGGATTCAGTGCAGGAGACAGGTCTCACACTGCACTTTTAAGGGATGTCAGAGACTTTGATGCTGCCTTTCTCTACTCAAAGTCCTTGTCTACTGCTGCACAGCTGCTTTAATGCAAGAATTGCGCCTTTAGCTTACACCAGCAGTTTCACAGAAAGACAGAAACCACATCAACCCACATCTTCTCACCCCAGCACACCACCACGTACTCTGGTCAAGTCTTTGCCAACTCAGTTCAATTTTTTGGTAATTTGGAAAGCAAACAGGATTTCTGAGCATTCTCTGCCCCATCTGCAGACAGCAACACTATCGTCTTCCCTTCTAGACTAAGTTAACATTGCTACATGTTCCAGACCTACTTTCCTCATTCCCATCAAGTGCCTTGTTCACAGTTGCAGAGTGAATGCTTTAACAAACTGTGTTTACATACACCCATGACAGATTTTCACTTTCGCATGCTGCAAACCTAAACAAGGAGAACTGAAGGCCGACTGACACTCCTGCATTCAGATATAACAAGTAACAGATGAGCAGAGAAGCCCTACGCTCAGCTGAATCATCTCACCATTCCATTTCAAGCAAGTACTTACATATTTGACAACGGAGAATAAAAAGCAGCTGACAAAAACCTTGCACAGGTTGGCCATGGGACTTAAAAGCAAAGAGAATGGAGATGTTAAAAGTCCAAATTAATAATAAGCATGCCCTAGCTGAGCTAGATCTAATCTATCACCATACCTAAGGGCTCAGTTTCCTTCCCCTATTCAGACAGAGGCTCTTTTCAGGGTATGTTTCAGGCCAAGCCCACCCACCAAAACATCTTGAAAATTCAGTTTCTAGCACACTGCAGATAACTCCACCAGGTTCTGAGGAGCCACGTCATCCCCCCATGTGTCGCATCCAGTTTGAAACCAAGTGGCCTAGAGCATCGCCCAGCAGCATCATAACCAACGTGATACAACCACATTATACCGGGGTTTGTGCCCCCTGCAGTGCAGTAAGTGGGAGTACAACATGATGAAGTATGCTACTTTAGAGCATCTCTAGGTAGTCCACCCAGCTCCATCAAGTCTAGGCAATGCTCTAAAGAGCTCAGGGGCATGTCTCCTACAGTTGTTTGCAAAGGTGGGCACCCTTGCAGAGTTCAAAAATACTTGCTTACAAGTTAGATCCAACCCCCGCCACTACACCAGACATGAAGGGAAAGCTGCCCAACAAGTAGCAGGACAAAATTATTGGTAATGCCAAGGCTGAGACATGTAAGGTACCCCAAATCTCTCTTGGTGAGATGTAAGATTTTCCCTTTTAGCAGACAGGTTCTTGTAGACAGCTGATACAGGAGTTTAAAGCAAGCAGTTTCAGTGTTCTATCTATACTAGGAAAGCTCTTCCAGTACAGGATACAAGCAAAGTACTCCTACGTTAAAAGCAGAAAGATTTGCCTTCAGCTGAAGTTAGCCCAGACACCCTTAACTCCTCTCACATTGAGCTGGCCTGCCTCATTTCACATTAGCAAAGAAACAAATCTACTATTGCTTTGAGATATGCACCATATTCAACAGGGAATGAATCCTGCCTACCCTGCAGACTTCTAGGCCTTAGCCTACCCTGTCTTAAAAAGGGAAGGAGGAGTTAGTCTTACACTTCCTTGGAAGGAAAGTTACTTCTCACACGTGTTTCTCATGCACATAAGACTGCTCTTACACTTGGCTCAAACACCACACCAGCACACTGCAACTCCTAGTACAAGTCTGGGTGGAGTAGGAGTCTATTGTGTGGTGGTGTTTTTTCTTTTTTAGTAGATGTTAACATTTTCTCCTATTCTCAGAGACTACAGCTCGTGGTAGGTGAGTGCACACAAGCTGTTTTTGCTAAGGAGGTGACATGAAGAGCTTTGCATTATGAACAATACAAAAGATTTCTGTTACTCTGAACAGAGGGTAAGAAGCATCACTGATAGAAAGCCTATTAGCACCAGCCCTGTGTCCCTGTGCCTTGCACAGTGCCTATGTGTACAACCCATTTTAAAGTCAAAACAAGTTCAGTTTTTCAGATCACCTGCACTCCATCTTTAGACTCACCTGAAAATAAGGATCTTCAAAGATTCACGGATCAGTTCAGCTGATGACATAAGCTCTGCAAGGCAAAACATAGCTTTCTCCTCAGGGCAAGCTTCCCACACACCAGCTTGTCAACCAAGATACAGGACACATAGGGAACAAACACTTCCAGCAGTGAGCAGAGTTCTTTACATGTAGACTGTGCTGCAACAACCTTTGCTTGAACTCAAATCTAGCACAAGTTTGGTCCAGTGCAAGCAAAGAGGCCTCTATTTCAGGCATGAGCAAGCTTGGGCTTCTGGTACCCAGATCCTGGGCAGTTTCTGCTAAGCTCCTTGATCTCAGAATGCATTAGATCATCAAGTAGAAGACAGCCTCAGAAGGGAATACATCAGTGGCATCACAAACCCAAACCAATACTCATTTGGCATGAGAAAAATAGCTGAGGATACAGAACAGAAGCACTCCTCACTGGAGAAACACTTTCAGAGAAAGTGAAATACAACAACAGGTAGCTGTCATTCCCGACTGATTTATTCCTACAGCATTAAGTACTATCATTCTTATACAAGATGTTTGAGACAGGTTGGAAGGCAAGCATCTAAAGAAGCAATTTTACCCCTTTGTATCTAAAAGTTGTGTGCATGATCCAGTGCCAGTATGTAAAGACTCCTCTGAAATATCAAACCATTTTAATCCTTCGTGGGTTGTGGTTTATGACCTGAAAAGACATCAGGAGTACTGGAAGTATATACATGCAGTCCAATCTCTTATTTTGAATCTGATGCAGTCAGTTATATACAGGCCAAATTGGTACATCCCCAGCTCCAGCCATGACTGGCAGGCAAAATTTCAATGTCAGCTCTGCCTCAGAAGCGATTTTTCTGCCTGGGGATGGTTGTAGCTCACATCAGGCCAAAGCAACCAGTTCAACCCATAGCAGGGAATCAGAAAACATGCTCAGACATGAGCTTGGTGACCCAAACCAACAGTATGGATACAACATAAATGGTTGTTTATAGGTTGAAAAACAGATGGAAAACAAGAGGCCGTTACAGCTCAGGAGTACCAATGTTGCCAGTTGTCCTCAATGGTCAGTCTTAACTCAAGCAGTGTTTTTTCTTCAGCTGTAACAGACCATTATTTTTCATAAATTGCTTTATTTTTTACTCAAAGCTTGTACTTTCCACTGGATCCTGCCAAAAGGCAGCCAGCAATGCAAGAAGGGAAGTAAAATTTTATTGCTGCTTTAAAGTGTAAGGTCAGTAAGTGCTTGTGAATTACTGCAGTGGCATACCCTTCGTTAGGCTTTAGGAGATGATTTGATGAAGGCATAAGCCCTCAGATTAAAATGTTAGAGAAGGTAGTAGATTCTAGAAACTTTAAAAGGTTTATTCCTATTCTATTTGGAGACCACTTGTCACTTACTAATTTCTTGTTGCCCCAGCAAAAGACAGAACCTAAGAAACAACTAACACAGAAAGGTTTTAGCCTCAACTAACTGAAAAGTGTTAAGAGAAGTCAAGTTTTGGTCTCTGACATACAGGATATTTAACCAGACAACCTAAGATTTGAGCAGTAGCTCCTCTCTGAAGCTGCATTCTATTGAAGCATTCAAGATTCACTCCCACCAAGAAGCATAGAGCACTAGCACTATTGCACATCAAGTTTTAGCACCTGCAACTTGAGCTTTTAAGAGGGGGGGGAAAAAAAGTTAGACCAGTTTTAACTTATGAGCAGTTTTATCATGATCCTCTGCCTCACTGGATAGCAGTGACATAACTAGCTAGGCTTTCTGCTGGTAAGGGCCAAACACACTCGTATCAGGGAAGGCACAGGGGCTTGTCCACACCCAAGGATGCACAATTCCAGAACCAGAAGTTACACAGATTCTCTTTTAAGCTGCCCAAGTTGAATTTTGTTGAGAGTTGTAACATCTGGCACTTCCTTTTCAGAATTATTCGGTACCATGTCCAGTAATAATACTTCTTCCTCAACTGTGTTCTCTCTTCCTCTTCCAAAAGGGGAGGATGAAAAGCCAATGCCTCGGTTTGGCTATGATCTGACTAATTGGTTAAGTAATGTCCCTGTCTTTATCACAGTCCCTGAGCATTTTCATCTTTTTTTTCCTCCCCCTGCCCTGTTGAGGGGCAGTAAGAGAGCAGCTGGGTGGGCAGCTGGCCAAGGTCAACCCACTGTCCCAGCAAGAAGAAAAGCAGAAACTTTTCTACTTTGCAGATTCTAGGTACCATTCTCACACTTCCCTAACCCTAACCCATTTGGTCCTGTGGATAACTTAATACCATCTTGCTTGCTGTTAGAGGTGACTAGTGCAGAAGTGAGCTAAGAAATACAGGGATAGTTTGAAACCTCCAGAAGAAGTTCTTCCAGGCATAAATTAATAACCCAGCAAACAAATCAACCAAGGGAGGGAATGCAGAAGTTAAATGTAATTAATCACATGATTCACTTAAGTTTAGTCTTGTCATATTGACTGATACCAAGTCATAGGTTCTGAGCTCTCCCTTATTTTCAGGGGAACTGTTGACCTTTCAAACTGATAGAGAAGCATCTGCCTTCTGTTTTTCTTTTCTAGCCTAAGAGCTTATATTGCAGTTACCAGAGTGGATTCCAAGCTTCAACTAAGATAGACACTTGCCAATTATTTATTCAGCACTCTATGACTGCCTCTTTAGAAGCCTGTAATGTTTGTTGAATCACTGCCATTTGAGTTTTAAAGTGGGAAGGCTTTATAATCTTCCCCAATTTCTACCAAGACCTCTCCCAAAGGGAAAAAAAAAATTACACTTACAGGGAAGCTTCCTACAGTGCTCACTGTCTGAAAGCAGTACATCCAACTGACACAGTTCAAGCTGAGCAGCCTCCACATAGGCCACTAGACTTAAGATGTTGCCCTATAACATAGAAAGGTTCTCAAGGGCCAGCTGTACATTTTAGCCATCATCAACTGAGAACAAGATAACATTGGGTACCATCATCGTCCTCCCCATAAAAAAAATAAGACAGTCATGTCCCTCCCAGAAGTAGTTGGAAGCTTCCTGATACTTTCCCTTCACTTCCAGGGATCTGAAGCTCCAAGCCAAGCGGCTCAAGAGTAACAAGAAGGCAGACAGCAGTTAAACAAAATTTTCAGTTAAAGAGTTGGTACTGTAACCCGGTGACTGCTTTGTCAGCAAAAATAAGGGCAGAGCAGGTGGATGAGGAATAAACTACTCCCTACTCTGAGAAAGAAATCCATCCTAAAACCCTATCCCCTGGCTATTTTAAGAGGTTTCCTCTATTCAGAACCATCAGATCCTGAATACAGTTTAGTACAGGGCATTAAATGAGCAAGTTTCAGCATCAGCATTCATAAATGCCATCTTCAGTTAGTATCTTATTGTTGAATCCAGTAGTTACTTCATGCAGATGCTTTCCATAAACAGTACCTAGCACCGGTGCCAATCACTTCACAACAAATCAAATGCCAAGAGAGTAATATTTTTACATCGGCATCTGCTAGTGGCTTTGTTTCACTAGCAAGTCCCACTAAAGCAATCTTAGTTAAGTATGGTTCTATCCATCTGAACACTGGCATGAGATTTAACAAGATTATCTCTTCTCACTTGATCCTAATTGTTTGCCTTAGGAAATACATGGATATGCATGTGCATTAGTCTGCCATCTAGAAAGAGCTGAAGTGCTTGGCTTAGATTGTTTGTGGTAATCCCTAGGCTTGCTTTCTAATAAATACTAACCAAAGAGTCAAGCCAAAGATAACACCCTATTTTGTCCTCTTAATCTGAGGTGACCTCATCATGTCTAACGTCAGCCTTCTGGCACTTCTGAATAAGTGCTTGTATTCTCCATGGTTTCATGAAAGGTGAAGACAAGGAAAGAGAAGTGAAAGTCATCTTTAGCTTTTGCTCTGACATGCTGCATTACATCATTGCACTGAAAAGTTGGTTACATCTCTCTACCTGAGAAGTGTTTAATCACAGCTGACCAAACTGAAGGAAAGCACGTCATGTGGAAAATGTATGTGCAGTTGTACTTGATGTACTTGCCCCAGCGATTTCCATAGAAAAGCATCAGTTCCCGGAGTTGGACTCACCTTTGCCAGAGGGGCAGCTCCAGACAGGGTTCAGCAAGAACTACCAAGTTCAGAACTGTCCTCCCACTCTCTTTGCCATGCCTGAACACAGGCACACAGAGTACACATCTTGGAGGGTGTGGAACAGAGTTTGTCAAAAGTCTGGATGAGGAAAAAGCTAGTCAGAAAGCTTTTGTAAGTAGCTGCTCTTAAGAGATGACACACTACCGGTGAGCAGGTTGACTTGGAAGTAGTTATGGTCAAGGCTCCCCACTTAACGTCAGTTCTGGACCTTTTCTGAACATGAAAAGCAATAATGAGCTAACAGTTGCATGGGACACCTGAGAAGGTATCAAGTTTTGCAGGAAGAACAGTTAACTCTGATATTATACCTACCTTTTCTTTAACAGAGGGAAAAAGAGAGATGCCTTTGAAACTCAGTGTTCTCTTCCTGTAGCAAAGAACTGCTGACAGCTAAGAGAATTTCTATTTAGGACTGTCATTCACTCGACAGCACAAGTGTTTGTGGTTTTTCAAGTTTCAAGGAAAATCAAATCCTTCTTTGTAAGTTGCATGGGATTTTCCTAGTGAACTCTTCCCATCTATTCTGGGGCTCCTGGGGGAAGTCCCTGGGTTATGTGAAGCAACTGTGGAAGCTTTTTTGTTTTTAGTTTGTTTTCATGCCAGCAGAACTAGAAGTAAATCTTGGAGCCTTTTAGGTAAATTCTTAAAGTTCCAACAGGAAACTAAGAAAAAATTAGTTTACTTCTGACACTCACCAACTGTTCAAGCTAAATCAGTGTCTCAAGTCTTTCAACTCAAAACACACTTCTCAAACAACTGGGTCTTTTCCAGAGATATTGAAGGGCAGGTTTTAAGAATGTACATGCAGATCTACTGTGTCAAGAGTAGCAGATTTTTTTCTCCCCACTCAGTTCCAATTTTAGCACCAAAAAAATAGTTTTCTGGAAAACATGCTGAGCTTTTCCCGAAGTTAAGTCTACAGGCAAAACTCAATTTGGAAGTTGGGACTGATATTTTTTTTTCTTAATTACTTTCATGCAAGAATCACAGCATGATAGCTTCATCCTCCTAAGATAAGAGCTAACATAGCCCCTTAACTCATCCGCTCTGGTCTCTATGTCTGTCAGTGTTTTAACAGCTATCGTGTGTAACTTTGTCCTACGGTTGCTTTTACATCCAGACTAGAAATCCACAAACTGTTCAGTGCAGTATGCTGATGAGCAGCAGCGAGCTTCAGTTCCAGTACTACTGCCAAAACGCTTCAGGTAGTATCTTGGTAAAGAAATGCTCAACTTCTTTCTGTTTCCATTCCAGCTAATTTGGAACTCCTTCAGGTATCTATAGTTTGCATTAAAAATCCTGAAATTGAGATTGTCCTCAGTTCTCAATGAGAGAAAGACAAGAAAAGCAGCAGCAGCCACAGTTGCACACCCATTGCTTCCACCTCCCCATCCTATTCACCCTCAAGAGGCACCTATACTAGTGACACCATGGCAAAAACATTTAACTTAATTATTTGATGTTACAGTTAACACCTTAAAAATAATCCTAATTTTCAGGGTGTGCATAACTGATAGATTATAGACTCAGAACTATAAAGTTCAAGAGAGTTCCTACAGTTAGATTTCAACAACTTTGTAAATTTTAATAAAGGGACAGGTCAAGTCCAGCAAAATACATTTTTTCCTGCCACCACACTTGCTGCTTCAGGGGAACCAAGGAGAGGACAAAATCTGGCAGCTGTAGAAAACCTAAGTCTTCAGCTGCCACAGCCAGCAACATCTAGACTGCTTTGGAACCAACCGGCCTGCCTCAATGTAAAAACTCACTAATTTAAAAAAGAAAGCCACCACCAAGTAGTAGAATAAAGCACTTTCAGAGTTCTATGTGAAGAGAATGCTTAGTTCTCTGGAAGTCCCTGAAGATGAGCATCCAAAACAAACTTGGACTGACATGCTTCCCCATACTTCTGGGGAATGAGTTTACCCATCACTGATATGTCATCACCAGCAATGCATGTTTACATCCACTTTGTAAATGCCTGAAGAAACTGCAGCTATTACACCTTCTACAGTTCAAGCTTAAACTATGAAGAGTAAAGTGAATGTAAGACCAGTTATTCCCACAGAGAACATCACGCCTGAATGTAGAATATCACTGGCTCTACAGAGCACCTAACAAGCTAAAGACTGCAGAGGACAGCTTTAACTTTCAAACCCACACCCAAGGATATGACTCCTGCTCCTAAGAATATTAGCTGGGCAGTAGTAAAGCTGGGAAGACACCTGACAGACACTAACCAAGGCAGTGCAATGCTGGTAGCAACCCCAATAAAACTCATAGGAAACTTGTTATTCCTCCAATGTTTAGCCCTTCATCATGGAAAGGATGAGACCCTTGTTAGGTAGCTCAGCCACCACTGAAATACCTTATTCCACCATTAGATTTTACTTATTTGTATAAGTATCTGCTTTGTCACCACTTCAGATTTGACCAATGAAGCTGCAGGACAGCATCTCTAGAATAACCTGAGACCTTTAGGTACAGCAGCCAGAAGCACCACTCATAGTCCAGAAATAAACCCATGGACTTGTACACACGTGCAGTGCACTTAAGATATCCTATCCCATTGCAACAGTTTCCAGAAGTTAACTAGCAGGATGGTTTTCTGAAATGTGCTTGAAAAATGACACCAGATGCAGATACATTGCATCTAATTGGGATGCACCAACAGCAGCAGCAGGGAGAACCCAACTGGCTACAGTTTATTACAGCAGCAGCAAGAAATGGCAGCAGTGCTGTAATACTATCGTTCACCAGATCCCTTACCTGACAGAACCATAGTCTTGGATGTAGATACTGATATCGTTGTCAGATGAAAAGGGCTGAGCAAGTTCTTCTAGATCTGCACATATTTACATTAAAACACAGAAGGGGAAACAAATGGAGTCAATCTCTAGAACTATGTAGCAAAAACCATACTGACAGTGTTCATCACAGGAACAGCTCTGTTCATTTCATATATCAGTCTTTTATGGACTTTTACCTTAGATGTATTTTATTTCCAGTAAGTCTGAAAAATGCACACATTAAAAACCTGCCTCTCCCTTACAAGTTTGGAGCAGATTATCCCCTAGCATTCCAGATACAAACACATTTTAAAAAGCTACTTTTGCACATAGCTTATCCGCTATTGCAACACTTGCCCACTCACTGTTAAGAGCGAAGAAATAAACCAAATGCAAAACTCCAAGCAAAATCCCATGGGAGTTACCACCATTCTGTATGGTAACTAGACCCAAATCAGAAGTAGCTACTTGGCTCAGACAGAAACCCCTTTACCTGGCCAGTATCCACAAACTCCAACTCATTTAACATCCTCCACTTGGAAATTACACCCAGGAGCTTCTGGCTTTTTAGTTCTCAACTTGCACCTCATTCCACCAAGTATTTGTTTAAGCCTAAGCGTAGACTACAATGTAAATCAGCTTCAAACACATGGGAAGGGAAATGGTTTGATGTACAAACTAGAGCATGCTCTTTAATCTTCATGCTATTCAAGGGAGTCTAAGCTGCAACAAAAGATTATCATCCTATCTGCTTGTGACTAGTATCTGTGTTGGTACACAGAGAAGCAAGATCTAGAGATAGTGTACATCTGAACGTCTTCTCTAGGCATATGTCCCTGTTGTACATTAAAGGATACCACTACCTTTACCAGGTGTTTTCACCTGAATATGCTTTCTTATCTACTTGATTCCTGCTTCACTCCCCTTCATACCAGACATAGCCACACTGTGCTTCTGCAGCTCAAGGAACAGACATGAGTCTTCTCAGTTTCTTGGCTGCTGTAGAACATAAGAGTTACCTTTACATTAAGACTGTACTGGATGGTTTTAATTTGCTGGAGTGTCAAACCCTAAAGCATTAAAATTAAAACTGAAGGATCAGAGGATCTCAGATTTCACGTTCTGTATAACCAAAGAAAAATAGTTCTTAACCCAGTATCTGGAACTCCACAAGAGTATACAACAAGCACTACCCCATGCCTCATAACAAGCACAAGTGTAGCAGCTCAGCTGGTGGACTTCTCATCAAAAGGCAGAGTATGGCTTCCTCAAGCAATTAGTGATTGATCTCAGTCACGGAACATAGAAGAGAACAGGGATGGATAACATTTTCCACATTCCTTCTAGTCTGTGACCCAGCTAAGGGTAACTGGGGACTGGTAGCCAAGAGAAACTCTGAAACCAAATCTGCCCACTAAGTGTTTGGAACCTTTCCTCCCTATTTGAGGATCAGCAGTTCCCTCTGGATACGATTCCAACTATCATTAACTAGACCAGTGGCCAAGAAAAGCCTCAGGAAAGCAAGTTGTTTCATCTGTCCTACTTCCCCATCTTCCTTATTCCTAAGTGCCTTCCCCCTCCACTTCCTATGATTCTTCCAAACTCACCCATGAGACAGCCGTTAATTTTAACACCTCTCCACTCCCAGCTTTAATCAAATGCTTCAGTGTTGCAGAACAGCAGGCTTCTTCCCCTCCGAAAGGTGAGGGGAAGAGACATTCATTGCCATGAGTCTCTGAACAGGGAAAGCTTATGTCAGGCCAATGCTCTTCCAGCAGTGAATCAGATTTTACCTTTAGAGCTAATGTGCTGCCATGTAGCCTACTGAGCCAGTCTCAATGGTCTCAGTCTAACCCACACACAGAAAGACTGATGAATGCCAACTGACTGCTTCTTTCTCCTTACCCAAAGTCAAGATGTTTGGGGCAAGGCAATCCAATTTACAGAACCATGGCACATGGTCTGGGTTTGTACTAAGGTAATGAACAGTGTAGTAATCTGTTGCACTTACCCACGTAAGCACCGTCCTGCTCACATTCATCCATGCTCTTCATCCAGAGGCAGTAGTTGCTCCTTAGGAACTCCAGCTCCAGCCCAGACAAGCACACAGTCTGGACACCCATGGCAGAGCAAATTATCTGCCTACACTCACCAGTTCCTCCATGGCTTCCTCCACAGCTTCCTCCACCTGCATGGAAGAGTCTGCCAGCAGAACTGGTAGGTTGCTTGTCTAGGCTTTGCTGCCAGACACTACTTGACAAACCCCTGAGCCAACCTTTAATGGTCTAGCCTCTGTTCCTACAGTAACTAGTGTTATTTTCCCATCTCTAGCCACAGGTGCTTCCCCTCAAGGTCCAAGTTTGCCCTCATTTCACACCTACCACTCACTTCCCCACTGCACAGCTACGTGCTGCTCCAGATGAGAACACCTGTCAGTGGGCTCTCAAAAGCAGCTGGCTCAGCCATGAGGCAGTGGGAGGCAAAAACACACAAACCCAGCAGACAAGCACGTCCTCCCAAGCAGGCTACAGATGGGAGACCACCAGGGAAGAGACTGACAGTGCGGGCAGCTCCAGGCTTATGGAGGCTTCTACAACCCTTCTCTGGAGACAGAGGCACCACTGAGGCCCATCCCTCCTGGCTGCCCCTGGCAATGTCCAGTCAGGCCCAGGCCAACATTAAGGCCACCTTGGAATGCTCATGCAGACTAGAGTGAATCCCTTTACGTGCCAAAGCTGGTTTCATCCATCACCCCTCCTCACCTCACAGGGACGTACTTGCAGTGTAAACCTCTTGCCCAGACAGCACAGGCCTCCCTCAGAGCAGTTTGTGTAGGGGAGAACAACAGCTGTTGTTTGTTGCTTCCACTATGAAGCAGGCAGCATTTGAGTGGGCAGGCCCTCTACACAAGACAATGTTTCCCTCAAACAAGGGGTTGATTCTTCTCAAACACTCATGAATATAGCCAACCACATCTACAGTGTTACTGCAGGAGCCTAAGTTGTATCAGGGGCCTACTGTGATAAGGAAAGAGCAATCCCTGACAGGAGCCACAAGCCCGATTTCAAGGCAAGGTCTGGTCCTGAGGGAGCTGAGTTGGGTTGACCGCTCTCAGACTGAAGAACTGCCCATAGCCCACACAAGGACACATACAAAGAACTCCTTTGTACATCAGGTGGTCATTTCCACTGCTTTGAGTGCAAGCTTCGCTCTGGTGTAGCTAGCTGTGCCTTCCTTCGGTTTGTCTCCTATAGCTGCGAGGCCTCCCAGAAAAAGAAGGTAGAGCCAACTCTCACACAGCCACCACCAGAAGGGCCTCAGTGCCAGAACCCTCCCTGCCAGCACGCACAGGCAGCGAAAGCCACCACATGCAGAAGGCTTCACACGTGAGCTGCTGTGCTCAAACACTAACTGCTAGTGTGAGCCCGTCAGAAGAGGGAGACAGTTCCATATGCAGTCATCGTATCCCAGTAGTTTCTCTGTGCAGGCAAACATTTCATGCTGACAGCACGCGTTACCCAGAAAGCTCCAGCACAGAAGTGATTCACTTACAGCAACGGCAGCCTTGTAGTGTTCGGGTAAGAACCTAACAAATGGAAAAGCTTCTCACAAACAAGCATAGAAAACTTACAATCCTACCAATTCAGTGACAGTAGTTAAGCTGTAGTCTATAAAAAAAAAAAAAAAAAAAGCTTCACAGTTCAAGCAGCAAGTTAGCAAGTTGCACCTTTTGCTTCTGTCTCAACTTCACTTGAGAACAAAGCAGCAAGCTATCAGCAGTGCACATCAAACGTGGGGCAAGCTCGGCTGTGCTGCTCTGTCCCTGGATGTTGTGTCAGCAGAGACCGTGTGGAAGCCACCAGCAGGGCTCCCAAGGGGAAGCCCTCATGCTGTCACACAGGCAGCTGAGTGCTACAGCCAGTGCAGCAGCCCTCAGACTTGAGGGATTAGCTTCAGTTTCACCCATTCTGCCTAAGAGTTCAGCCTTTAATGTCAGCATAAAGTTTATTGTATAACACCTAACTGTATTGTCAGATACATCAGTCCCAGAAGAACTGGGGATTCAACAGCCAAGTAGGAGACAAATGGGTTCTTGCTTGTTTGTTTTCCCCCCCCGACAAAGTGATGTCGCAATTAGTTTAAGATAGCAGGATAAGAACATCTAAGATATTTAAATGGCAGAATTAATATTACAGCACTACTGTACCACTAAAATGAAGTTTACAGTCATCTCACCAATTGCTTCAGGCCATCTAGAAATAAAAGAAGCCAAGACAGCATCTGCTCTGCGCTGATGGTTGTGAAGATTACCTTAGCACATGACTAGTGTTAGAAACTTGAAAACTAGTCCAAGAGGTTATCATTGCAGATATTCCACAGCTACAGAACTTGCTACCCCCCACCAGCAGAGGTACATGAGAAGTTTCTTTTTCTGTATCAAATCTTCTGCTGGCCAGAAATCTTTCATTAGGAGCAGAGGTAATTCACATGAGTGAAATATTCTTGAAGCCAACCCAGAAGCTCAAACAGTTAAAACACACTAAAACTACACAGAACAAGTTGTATCCTACGGTGCTTTCCTGCTTAGAACAGGACCCACTGTTCTAATAGTAACATATTGTAATGTAATTTTTTAATACTTCTCCACACAAGAATGAATCCTGTTCCTCAACACAGCTGCATAATTTATAAAAAAAGCAAGTCAGATCAGCTTCTTTTGTAGTTTGCAAGGAATTCAGCTATTTAACATTAAAGGCCCAAATATGAACAAGGAAAGGAAAAAAAATCATTACTATAGCTCCATATATAATTACAATTTCTACTTAGAAAAGAACAACTATAACCAAACCAAAACAGAATATCTACAACCAAAAGCTGTGTGTCATAGACAACAAATCTGTCCTGTTAGGGGGTGCTTTTCTAGGCACTTGCCTTTGCGTACTTATTCCTTCAATAAAATGGAAATCCCCCCAACAGTAAGGACATCTGAAACATTAAAATGCTTAAGCTGTTACTTATCTGTTTAGACCCTTGTAATACAATGATCTAAGCTCAAACCAAGCACCAAAATTCAGTTATTGAAAATGCATTCTAAGTTTCACTCTTTTGTTCTAGATCTCCTCTTCGCTTTGTATTTTTACTGTATGTTCTTCTCTAGTTTCTTCCTACTATGAAAATGCTCTCCCTAATTTTAGTAGAGCATGCCTAAAGACACCTGCTTTGCAGAGCCTACCAGCAGTCCTGTAGTGAGAACACAACAGAACACAGGCTCCTCAGCACGAGCTGCCATGCTGCTTACTCCTCCAGAGGAATGGAAACACTGCAAGAGTCTTTTAAGCACTTTTTACTGAGGTCCTCATGTGGGGTTTTAACTAGCAACCAGCTGCAGCAGGGAATTTGCACTGCTCTGTGCCACTCCAGTTTATGCTTTGGAACCTGTGGGTACCTTCATAGTTTTACTATCTACTACCTTCCCTTTACAGAAGCACTAAACTGGAAGGTTCCCCCTACGTCCAACCAGCATCCCTTTCAAAGAGGGATATGGCATGTTTCCATCAAGGGAAGGGAGGGCACTCACTAAACATTTCTTAGTCTTATTCAGTCACTGGGGTTACAAATCCACAGTCTGCCACAAATTCAAGCCTGTTCCTAGGACAGCTTTTGACTGCTGCAGTGATGTTCTACTCCTGCAAGTACCCACCATTTTCCTGTTCTAGTATTTATTACTGCTACTAATGGTTCTGCCATAAGTGGAGCAAGCTCATAATGGTCAGGAGTTGGCCACAAAAAACAGGGGGCCTACAGGAAACATAATTCTATCTTTCTGAACTAGAAAGACAAAGGTCACAATTCATTGGCCAGAGGAAGATAGAGCTTAGTGGCACAATCTAACCTGGCATGAGAGAGCACAGCTCAAATTCACCACGCAGTAGAAGACGCAAGAGCCAGTCCAGTCAAGTTCCCCATCTTTGCAAGTCAAGCTGTGGGGTCAAGGAGAAGAAATGGCCAGATGTGGCTTGTCACACAATTCCAGATTTCATGCCATCAGAGAGAAAGAGGCATGCAAGAAGGGAATATGAATAAGAAGTCAAGCCTGATTATCTTTTTCCATGTGGCAACATTCTTCAGACAGGCATTTTCCAAGTATAGTCAGTTGATCACTTGCACTGTGCTCTTTAGACCTACAAGAGTAGAAATGATCAGGCAATCACATAACTGAGCAGACACTTTCTTAGAGTCTGTCAAATGTGGAAGAAAGACACAATAGCCTTGGACTTCCAAGTTATTTCTAGGACACCCAAGACATTACACTTACTATGGAGTTTTACTGGGGACAGTTATTAACTGTCAGTGGGCCACAGCAGATGTACAAAAGCCAGATGTTTCCTACAGGTTGTTGACTTCCCAAGCCCAAGTGCTTCATGACACTGCTCACAGCGTTACTGTAGGAAGAAACATCAAGCTTTGTACATCTTTTGAGAGCCAGAAGTACCTCAGCAGGGCAGTGGATATCAGCTGCTCTTGTAATTTACCTTGGTATCCAAGCAATCATCTCACTTCATCTGAAAGTTTGATCCTGCGTTGGCACAAGAGATGTAGATCTACCTATTTCTCTATGCTACCCTTGAATTTGCATCACCTTCTGCAAACAGTAGCAAGTCATACTTCTTTGCTTATGCATTCAGTGACACTGCTGGCTGCCTAGGTTAGCAGCAACAATGTGTAATAAGAGGGAAATGTAAGGAGAAAGACAGATCAAGAACTTTTTTCAAGCATTATTGCTGCTCATTTAAACTCATTGAGAAGGGCTGGATCGAAAACTGCTGTTTGCCTTCAAAAGAGTTCAAACTTGCACACATTGTAGTTCTAGTGCTTACCATGCAGAAAAGAAATGGCATGAAAGGGTAAATATCACACCTAGCAACTGAATGCCTACAGGATTAGACCCCAGAACTACAACACTGACTGCACAAGTCAGGGAGGGTTCCTGAAAAGAATATACTCTTGATCACAAGTCCTCATGAGAAACAGTAGTGTAACTTGGTAGTCATCATAAAAAAACCAAGGAATAATTAAGAGTTTTCTTGCATACACAGGACTCTAAAGCATGGCACCTTTACACTAGTAACAGCTTTACTGGCAGTGTCTAATCACTAGCCGAGCTGAAGCTCAGGGGTTATCAACATGGTTGCAAATGAGTAGGCCAAGTTCTCCACCTTCATATGCACATAGACAAGACACTCGGCAGGGTGAGAAGAGAGGCTACACCCCTGAAACATCCTGAAAGTCCACAGCCTTCCACTAAAGAGCTTGTATGTTAAAATGTTAAGGCAGATCTTTCTACAGAACTGTAGACATTGGTGCTCAGTTCAGCTGATATTCTCCCCCTCAGTCATGAAGGGGGTAATAGCAAAGTCAGTGCACTTATTTCAAGCAGTAAGTAAATCAGTAGTCTTTTGTATTTGCTTTTCCACTCTCCTGATGTAGTTCCCATTCCAAAGATGACACAACACAGGGAGCAATTAAACTGCCTCGTAAAGCACAGTATATAAAAGTGGCCTATATGGAAACTGTTTGATAGACAGGCTCATTGTGCAATTATGCACTGCCAACAGGATTTTTAATTTTGTTCTTTGTTTCAACTGCTCCTCATTAAAGCATTTAGATACTGGTGCTGATTTAGGGCCCTAGTCACCCAGCCAGACTCTTAGTTATCACCTCAAAACTCCTCTCAATATGGCACCACTCCAGCTTTGAGGTTTAGGCTTGGTATCAGGTAATACAGACACATGCATAAGCACCCCTGTTTCCCCATCCTCCAAAACAGGTCCCCAAGGATTTATGGCACACACTAGATCTAATCTGCCTGTCTAACAGCTGCTGTTACACATCTGGCCATAGAAGAGGCTACATAGTGCAGCTGAACACAGGAACACCAGCGCAGCCAGTACACTTTCCACGGTTCTGAGAAGCATTTAGTTGCCATCATGGTCAAACAGCAGCTTTATTAAAAAACTAGACCATTACATTCAAGTCCCTTATTGCTATATTCCAGCTGAGTAGGGATTCCAAAGGCTCCTGATCTTGCCTAACCATGGTGGAAGTTAATTAAGTACTACATTTCATAACATTTCAGGCTGATGGGACAAGAATGCACATGGTCAATCCATCCAACACGCCTGCAGAGAGATCAAGTTTTTCCACTTAGCCAGAACCAAGTCCTTGTTGCAGCATTGGCTGAAGAACAGCTACCGTTTTGCTGCTTTATAACCGAGAGCTCTCCTGCTACTCTGTAGTGGTGCTGCAGTGGGAGGACCATATTTAGACAAGATGTTGGGTTCTCCCCCCAGAGCAGTGTAATAGTTTGGTAAGTGAAATTAACAGCCCCAGCAAGAGTCAAACATTGTAAGATTAAAAAAACAGAGCTAGATGCCTACAGGGAGAAGCCTGGGCCGAAGGCATCTAGCTTTATTGCAGGGATTCATTTAATCCCTTCTTGGGAACATAAAAAAAAAAGTCCTAAAGCCACGCTCTGGGAGCGGGGGCTACGCTCGGAGCACGACGAGCAACGTACAAGCGCAGCCCGCTCACCTCTCCCGCTTCCCCCGGGGCCACGCACCCAGCTCGCACCGACGGGCGCGCAGCCGGTCCCCGGCCGCCAGCGAGCGCGGAGGCCCCCGCGGGGCTCCCCGGGGCTC
>VXAA01006453.1:538766-580061 GCA_013399115.1 Anseranas semipalmata
CGGCGGGCAGCGAGGAGCCGCGGCCGAGGGGCGGCACCTGAGCGGCCGCCCGCCGCTCTGTCACGCCGCCCGCCCCGGAGCGCTGCTGGCCCGAGCGGGAGGAGCCCGGCAGTGACAGCTGAGGCGCGGGCAGGGCCTGCCCCGGTGCCCCGCACCTCGCCGCCTGCCTGCCCTCCGCGGCCTGCTCACGGAGGGACGTGCTGAGGGCACGCGTTGGGCAGAGCGCGGGTCCCACCGCCGCCTCCGTGACGGGGTTCAGAGCGTGGCTCGCCCCAGCCACCGGCGACCTGTCCCTGAGGAGCCCCCGCTGCATTCCCAAGTGCCCAAGCACCCGCATCCCAGCCCTCCGCATTGCCCAGGGCAGCCTAGAGACCTCGTTGTGGAGGTGCTCTGGGTCACCCGGTACACACCTCACACCGAGAAACCATCCCGGGGTTGGGGCTGGTGTCCCTCAAGACACCACGGCCTTATAGGTTGTGTGCGGGACCCAGCGTGCCCGCATGTAACCAGCAGCTTGGTGATGGGAAGACTGGGTGGAAAGCGAGTGCTGCATCATGCAGCGGGCAAGTAGGTGCAGCCCTGGGGCAGAAGCAAGGAGAAATGGAGATGCACCACGGGCAGGACCCAGCCTCTGCAGGCACGTCTGGTGGATTAGGAGCTGAAGGGAGAGAAAGTACTGTGGCGGTGCAGTGGAAGTTACCTGTACTCGGAGAGCCCAGGCAATGGAGGCGGAGAGCAATGCCAAGCCTCTGCCCACCTGCTGGCTGAGGGACAGAGGAACCTTGTCAACTGGACTGGCTGCGCTTGCGTCCAGTCCTTTGCTTTTAAATTACAAGCATGAGTTTGGTTGCAGGCATGGCAGGGCAGAGACCCAACGTTTCACAAAATAATGCGCACGAGAGGGCATTGCTGTGCGTGTAATAGTGATTATCACCTTTGGAGGGACATTTGTCATGCTCTTACAGAAAAACAGATGACAGGCAGTTTCTTCATACAGCATATTTAGCTTTCTTCACTCAATGGCCTTACAAGAGCCAATATTCACACTTGTAAAAATTCCCTAGAGTGTGTCCGCTAGGTATGGGGAGGGGCTGCTACGCCCACATGAAGAACATTGTTACACAGAAGTCATATAATTCTGGCATCTTATCAGAGCAAAGTAGGGTGTTTAGCTATAGCGGTTGCTTTAATCTTTCTTTTCTTTTCTTTTTTTCAAGTATTTATTTTAAAATGCCAGTACGTAACATTTTGTCATTAGCCTAGGCAGTATAAGCCGTTTGTTACTCACACGGAGCTCTGCCAGTATTCATTATTCTTGGCTTGCAGATCTCTCTGGAGCTCCAAACCCAGCACCCCATACAAGCCTACTGATGTACCTTAGCCCTAACCCTCACCACTCTTTGCTACCCCGGTCCTAAACTTTGCCAGCTCTTCTACAGCATGGCCTGCGGTATCCTCTGATTTTCCATTTCAAAGTCTCTCTGATCTACACCTGAACTTCTGCCATTCCACATGATATGAGCAGAGACCTGGAGGGGAAGAGGTGAGGGAGAGCTGGGAAATCTGAACACGAGTGTCCTTGTGTACATCAGGATCACCTCTGCTGAGGTTGGACAGGTTATACCAGTGCACACCTGGCATCTGTGGAAAGAGAGGCAGAATCTAGCACGGTTTTGGTGAGGCAAGGATCCAACCACTGAAGTACTACCTCACCTTGGAGTTAGGTCTTGATTAAATTCCAGTCCAGATAACAATATCTCACTTGCCTACAATCCCCTCTCCAATTTCATTGGGAGTTTTTTGCATCTGATCCATTTTGTGTGATACCTTCATGTGTTCTTTATCACATGCACTTTAAACATGGCTGTATTTCTTTGGTGTATTTTCCACAGATAAACACATGGATACCAGGACATCTCTGCTAAATAAATGCCTATTACCCCCATGAAAAAAACAATGGTTTTCCCGTTCCCTAAGAGTTTACTAGCTATACTAGAAGCCTACACTTTGGTGCGTACGTGGTCTTGACACCAGCAGTGTCTTAACACCAGGTAGAAATTCCAGAGAGGGTCAGAAATCCCCAGTAGACGAATGTTTTGACCACATTATGGTCAAAGCTGTTTATAACCATCAGCGTGTACCACTCCACCCTTGAACAATATTCCCGTGGCCAGCTGTTCCTCTGTAAGGATGTATATTTTCTTTGTGGAAAGTAACTGCATTAGTGCAATAACTAGGCCAGAAGAGACTCCACAGCCTGGCCACACAACCATTAAATCTCACTGAGCTGCACTGAGCCCCAAAACCATCCAGGAGGACATTCAGTCACATGGTAGAGACACAAGCAGAGAGAGAATAATTCTCTCTGTTCAGTGGTAAATCACATTAACCACTGAAAATGCATGCCTTTCAGTTAAGTGAGTGCTCCCGTTGGTATAGGTGCACTTTACTGGTGTGTTGTGTTCAAAGAAAAATCTAATTAAATAAAACAAACTGCCCAAATAAAGTTTTGTGCCCCTGCATTGTCCATTAATTTTCTCCAGATTCCTGGCATGTAGGATGTGCCTGTCTTGGGCACCAGTGGCACTGCAGACATGCTGATGAGCCAAGAGGAGGCTGGTGTCCTAATACAAGAGGAATTGGTGCCTCACCTTCTCCCTTGAGCTCTTCTGTAAATCCCTGCCATCACTCTGAGGCTGCGGTGCCAAACGCTGCTCTGGCACAGTGCCACTTCAGTCAATGGTGTCTCACCAGCAAAGAACTTGCCCAGGGTGATTAACCGAAAACTACAAAGAGAGAGGGGCATAGAACTAGAAGAGAAGTTGTTCTTCATGTCCAGGCATTTGTACGCCAGGCCCAACATTTGGATGCTTCCGAGCAAGATGTAAGCCCAGCCGTAATGAATTCAACTATGCGATGCTGCTGGAGGTAGCACTGAAGCTAGTACCGTTGGGGCTTGTTGTGTGCAGCAGATACAGCCTCCAACTTGCACCTCTGAAGACTTACCCCAACGTGTGCCTATATGTGTTGATGATTAATATCTTGTTGCCATGGTGCATGCATATCATGTGCACCACCACGAACCTGTGGCACAAGATGTATGTATTGGTGGTCTTGACAACTGTTCAGGGAGAACCGTTTGATTGCTGTGATTATTTGCCTTTGCTTCTACTTGTCTTGTCCTCGGACAAGTTTCAGAAGGTTGCTGTCCTGTTTTGAACAGAATTGGCATCGACAACAGAACTGTCACGGGATCTGCCTGCCACAGCTTCCATCAGAACACATATCCTCTCATGCACGTTTAGCAGGAATCGTTACTCACACTTTCAATAAAGTATAATTCACCGCCTCCAAATGTGAGCTAATTGCTTTTAGGGACCAAATTAATGCTAGTGGTTCTTTCTTAAGTCAGTGGATGTTACAATCGCTCCTACAGCATGACTCAATTTACTTCCCTTTCTGTCACAAAAGGAGTAAAGAGGAATATGGGGGATTTGCCGTGAGCTTGATTTGTTGTTAATTGTAACTTGATGCAGAATTTAGAGCTCTCTTCTTGTACATTATGTGTATTGAATAGTCTGAATAAGTGTTCACACTTTTTAAGATGTAGAGGCATGTTGCTCTTAGCATGTCTTGGGGTGGACTTCGATTATGTCAGCAAAAAGGAGTCTCGGCTTCTTATGAAAGCTAATTTATCTGTAAGCCTGAATGCAACAGAAACCCTGTTAGTAAGCATCCTATTGGGCTTTTCATCCTTGAAGCTCTTGGCAAGATGCTCACCAATACTTGACAAAAAGCTTTGATAAAAATATGACAAGATAGCAAGTCTTTTTCCATTAAATCCATGTAGAGTCCACCACATTATTCATTATACTTTATATAGAAATTCTGTGCAGGGCTTTTCTCTAGACACTATATTAAATTGTGTGGGTCTTGGCTACACTTCTTCAGTTTGCCAACAAATTGCTAGTAGTTCTGGTCATTCCCCATCACCACCAAACCCTCACCTCTTATGAGTACCTGTCCATCTGATCGTATCACCCAGCCATACCTTCGCACCCTTTTCTTATTCCACCACAGGAACAGGCTGTTGGCCATATGCCAGTGTAATTACGAAAAAATAAAAATGAAAGTGAACACAGTGAAGTGCAAGATGCAGTAAAGCCCATTCGAGCTTCCATATTTTTTTCATGGTGCTGAAGCACGTATCTATTTTTAAGTGTGGAACCCCCACAATGACCTGGCTGGTGTTAGTAAGTAATCTGCCAACTCCTTGAAAACGAGGATATTCTTTTTTTTTTTTTTTTTTTTTTGCCGTTTTACTTATGTTTTACAAATTCTAGGTTATAGTATTGAGAATTAGTATAAGGCCAGTGTAGTGACGGTGAATGATGGATATTTATGTGGCACATTCATTGTGCACTTTTTTGAATTTTGTGAAGTAAATACAATATCACTCCAGGCTCTAAAAAGAATGCCAATCGACCATATCTTTAACCTTTAGAATCTTTAAAAGTAGTTAGGAACTTGCCAATTTTTTTTATTTTTATTTTTATTTTTTTCTGCTTTTGAGTCAGCTATGAGATTGAAGTTGGGTTGGACTCCATATGGACTCCAGAAGAGAGGAGCTCTGTTCCAACCTCATTTATCAATCTTATCAAGGCAAGGATTCTTTCTGCTCATCCTGTCTACCTGGGTGGGATAGATGGAAAGTGGGTGGGGAAAGAAATACCTCTGCACTGAAATTTTGAGGACTGGATACTCTAGGCTGCAAATGCCAAGGAGAGCAGGTGGTGAATCTCCTGTACGTGAGAACTGCCTGCCCGCTCCATGTGTTGAAAGTGCAAAAGAAGTAGTGGGGGGATCATGTCAGGGCACAAGGAAGGCAGGGTCTTTTGCCTCTCCTCTACTCCGTATGATCCTCCACCAGCACAGACAACAGCAAAAAGGAGGAGAAAGCTGAGGATCAGACCCTGGAGCTCAATGATGACATAGGATTATCTTTTTTTATTGTTGTGATTATTTTTGTCACTTGAGCACATTTACCTTCTCTCATTAGAAAGATGCTTAGATGTATGAATTCAGGTATTTTGTGTCACAAGTTTACACCCCCCTCATCTATCTTCCTCCATCAACAATGTAAGGATAAAATCCTCAGTAAACTCAAAACAGAATTATGTCTTAAACAGCATGAAAGCAGCTCAGAAACATACTTTAGCAAAGAAGTCTTGGCATCGTGTTAGCTACCCTTTGTCTTCTGAGCTGGAGAGGCAAGAGGGTGACAAAACAGCAGGACACAAATAAGATGTCTTGATCATACAACTTTTGAGTAGGGCCAAGAGTAACGCTCGTTATCAGACAGGCAAAGTTTGTTTTTTCTTCCCTACCAGTTTCTTAGCACTGATTTAGGCTTCACACTGACACCAGCAAAACTGCACTTAAATCACAGCCCTGAGAACTAGCTACACGTATCCAAAGCTGAGCAGAGTTCAAACCTCAGCCCTGCGCTGATACAGAGTCTTTTCTGTTTTAAATTGCCCACCCACTCACTATTCCCAGCTGCCGAGCCACATAACATTCAAAGACCACACACAAGGTGCAAGAGCAACAGGGGCCTGTTGAAAATTAAAGTGCAGCAGCTTAGTCGAGAGGATAGGCTCCAGCATTGCTGCCTAGAAAATGGGGGCAAGAAATGAGGACGGAAGGGCAGACAGAGACCGTGGGAGATCCATACAGAAAGCAATGGGAATCTATACCGGAGCATGTTTTACTGAAATCCCCTACCCTCAGCTCACAGATAAGAGAGAGACAGAGCTTCCCGTATGAACACAGGCAAGAAGCAGCTCAGAAAAGGAGGTGGTGCTTTCTAGAGTCTGGAGATGATGCTGGGGTGCCAGGGTTTGTTCTCAGCTTGACTGTTGGCTCGCTGAAAGGACCTGGAGCCAGTCAAAAAACATCTCTGTGCTTTATTTCTCACCATTGAGCAAGTGTCAAGAACTGTAAGAGCCTCACATGAGTGTTGTGTAATGCAATTGCCAGGTACTAGCAGGAGAGCTATCTCCCATAGCCCTTCACAGACAGTAAAACCGTCAAAGAGCTCTGGCTCCTTATTCTTCTCTCCAGTGCTACTGCCGAAGGGACCTTGCTCTGAAAAGTGCTCATTTGGATGCCATCTAGTAGTGTCACCCATTCCTCCTCATCTCATTGTAAGAGCACGTTATTATTGACAATTAGAGTGTTGTGATACTGCTCTGATGGCAAGAAGACAGAAAGGTGCCAGCACTGTCACATGGCACAACACCCCCACATTTGGAAAAGAGCAGGGCCCTCCTGCAGGCCACTGGGCTAGAATGTGCAAGCTCTGAGAGAAACTAGGGAAAATCAACCTTACCCTCAACGTATCTACTCAGATGGCAGATTTTGCTATGATTTTGCACAAAAAGAGACTGTTCACCTCCAAATGTTTTAAAAACATTCTTAAGTTTTGTTCCGTTGCTTCTATACATAATGAACATGTGTTTATATGTTTATACATCAAGATTTTGTGCTTAGTTGCTAACCAAGGCTAAATACTTCAAGGCTGAGTCAAGCTGCACTATAAATGTGGGCTATTTTGCCCATCACTAAATGAAACTGCTTCACTGCTGAGACAAGGCAATGTTGTAACGGCGCACAGCGCAACCCAGCCATTCGGAACAAGAAACAACGAAGGTGGTTTCTAACAGAAAGTGCTCAGGCTGTTTGAAGAGGCAGGCTGCCAGGGCTCTACGGGTATCATCCTACTCCCCAGTCCTCAGCTGGGACATCAGTTCAGGAGAGATGAAAGGAGGAAAGATGAAACAGCACGCCATGAACTTTCTTACTGCAACTCTGATTGCTGCTAGCAAAAGCAAGCCAAGGAGACACTGGAAGGAAAGACTCACTCAAGTAGCCCACACCAAATACTTGGAGGCAGTGATCTGAACCCAGAGCCACACATTGTAGCCAGCATCTGTGCCTGCAATGACCTAAACTACAGCCACAGATACAGAAGTGCTTGCGGCATTTTCAGGCTCTTGCATTCCTAGATTTGGGCTTCAGAACATGTTCAACAATAAACAGAGAAAAAGATGCTGAGACTGGAATTGTGGTAATTAATGCTTTTGCTCTTTTAATTTTGCAACATTGTAAAAAAAAATAAAAAATTAACATACGAAAAAAAAAAAAAAGGCATACACACATACTTCTTTTTTCTTCTGACCCCTGTCAGAAACTCTGTGCAGAAAGAAACTTCCAGCACACAATCGCCTGCAACCAGCTTTTTGAAATATCCTACTGTGATACATATCAACCTTTTGCTTTTGATTGATAGACTTTGCTAGTGAAACACGGCAGAACAGATGTGTGTGCATGGGTGCCATCAAATGAATTTTAACGCTCTTTCTCCCACCCACACGCTTATAAAGTTATTCTGGAAGACATGCAAATCCTAAATTATGGGGGAGGGGAGACTGGGGATTAAGGGACATCTGAAGAAAGTACTATAAAATTGCACTGAAAGCAAAAATCCTCCCACCATAACCTACCCTTGTCCACCCCTGTGTCAACAAATATGCAACCAATTAATGTAATTGCAGAGTTATTTATGGCGCACAGGAAAGTGTAGTCAGGGACCCTGAGAAACAAGGTTGCGGGGATAGGAACGCCTGGGCTTTTCCCCCCCTCCTTTGCAGATGTTTAAGTTGACTTGTGGTGTCCATGTGTCTCATAACCGAGAGCCCGTCTACTCTGCAGGTGTTGCTTGCTGCATGGGGGTGGGTAGAGTGGATGAAAGGAGACCTGGAAAAGAGTTGGGGTCTTCTGATTTCAAACTGTGACCAAAAGATATTGGTTGTTTTTAAATATTCCCCCCTTTGCAGCCCACAAAAGCCCCATACTTAATCCCTTCAGATGACCCTTCTGACAGCACCAACAACATTCAAATACAACAGGAAAAAAAAATTCTTAACTCCATGATTTGATTGTTCGGGGTGACAGTTTTGTTACTGTTCAGTGCCCTGCACTAGAGAGGTTTTAATTAGAGCTATTGAGTGGTTTGAATTGGCACAATTAGGGTCAGCATTAATGATTGCTGCATGTGTTCTTTTGAACAGTAAGGGCTTTTTTTTTTTTGCCCACAGACAGGAGGGGGTAGCAGCTAATGAACTAGGAGAGTGCAAATTATCTCTGCAAAGCTGGGGCAAGTGTAATACACACTGGGGATGGAGCAGAGCAGGAGAAAAGACCACATCTTGTGGGGCTGAGCCAGAAGGCTTCCCAGCAGAGTGCTGAGCACCATCCGTCCCCACTGCTTGCCATTCGCTTCCTCAGGAACTGAGGCTGCACTGAGCATCGAGAGGGACATGTTCCTTGCACCACAAGGGAAGGCTTCCAAGTGCCAAAACATATGCAGCACTTTCATTCTGGAAAGGTACAAAGGGAGATGGGAGAAAGACTGCAGCCTGCTGAAAAACAAGGACCTGCTCATGCAAAAAGCCTACTCCCATGAGTAGGCTTTACCCACCTCCCATTCACTTCAGTGGGCTTACTGGATCAGTTCAAAGGAATACAGCCACATAAGATATATATTTGTGTATAAGCACCCCTCCCATGCATGTGTGGAAATGCCTCCCAAATAAGCAGACTTGCCTTAACTGCACTGAAGGTGGATGCAAGAGTGTGTATGACAGCTCTACCAAAGGCTGCCCCTACCTCTGCTGAGAAAACAGAGGTCCTCACAGCACCTGCAACCCAGCTTGAAGAGAAGACCTCCTGGGGGTATACCTATGGCCTCCTCGGTGCTTGCAGGTCTCCTGAAATGAACCTGTTACACAGCCTGAGCCACATGGTCCATGAAGGTGTGCAGAAAATCTCCTGGGCTGTGAGAGGAACACACTGCCATGCCCATCCAGCAGACAGACTCCCTTCCACTTAGCAGCTCGCTGGAGAAAGGGTGAGCAGGTGATGGTGACACCAACCACGTGGGGTCAGGGACGGACGGGCTGCACAGGACTGCCCCACTCCTATGAAGTGCCTCCACTGCCTCTGGACAGGGCAGGTTCTCCCCACAGCAGGAGACATGTAGGCAAGCTCTTTTGCTCCAGGCCTGGAACAAAGCTTTCTGCTTCTCTCCATTGACTAAAAGGAGCTTTTGGTCAGGCATCCGATTAGGCCCACAGGCCTCTCTGTACCTTCTGGCTGCAGAGTTTGTTGCCACGCCAGCTCCCTGACTGGCAGGACCTCACTGCCCTCCACCATGAGCAGCAAGAGACAGCCATTCCCCGCTTGCATGTGCAACACACCCCTTTAAATAATGGAGGGTGCCCCTCTGATGACTGAATCAGCCCAGATGTCCCTTCTATCCAGCCTCCAAAATAGATAGGGCATCACTAGTAGGGGTGCCTGTGGGCCTGACTCAGGTCTGGCCACACCACCCTAGTCAGATGCTGGTGCTGGTCTGTTTTGGTCTGGCCCCTAAATACCTGTGTAAGTCAGCAGGTCCTCTACAAAATACCATCTCTACTTGTGTGCAGTAATGTCTCCTGCATGTGGCCCAAAGATGGAGATTGTCAGGCACCATGCATCAGGAAAACAAAAACAAAAACAAAAAAGATTCTTCAATAAGCTAAGCTAGCTAGCAGAGCAGAAAAAAAAATAGCAATTATGTACATACTGTCATAGGACTGACTCTCATACATTTTTCACAAAACATTTTCAGCCAAATTTCCTGCAGCCATCCCAGAGTGTGGCCACCAACAACTAACCACCCAAGTTTTTGAGGCCAGGCATTCGTGCCAACCAAGGCTACACACCCCACCAGTACCTGTGCTTGCAAAGCAGGTAAAGTTTTGTGCACCACTGGAATGGAGAAGCTTGGTAAAACCCTGGGTGTGCAATCTCAGTTGGGAACTAGCCAAATACTTCACCGCTCATCTATGCAAAAGGAGACAAAGGTGCCCCAAATATGGAGGGAATAGGGCTCTTTGGTGTGGTTAAACAGAGGTTACCATGTATTTCTGTTTGTAGGTGTTTTCAGGTATTTCAGTGCCTCCCTCACTCTAAAAATAATAAGCTTCTATTAAAAAAAAAAATCCCATTTCTCTGGCTTTTTCTTTTTTTTTGTGTAAATTATATTATTCTTATTTAATTCTGTGCTTATAGTCTGTAGGCCTAAAACAGCTGAAATGTAGTCTGCAACATGAAGATTATGCAGTGGTGCTTTGCAGTCTGTTTGTAACTGGTGGCTGGATAAAAATCCAGCAGGCACTCCCAGCTAGGAGCTAGCCTCACTTTGTTTTCCTAGTAGAAAACAGTAGCCTGAAGTAGGCTGCCTCCCCTCAGGTGTGGGTTACCTACTCATTTGTCACATCTATGGCTTTACAACAAGTTCTTTGCTTTATTACATTTTTTTCTGTCATGCTAACACCTGAGATGCATGAGGGCTAACCTTGTAGAGGCTCTGCCTTCCCCCGGCAGGACGCAGGCATCCCAGCCTCCAGGACATGAAGCTCCAGTTCCACCAAGGTTCGACAGCAAAGGAAAACTGGAGCACCAGGGGAAGGGCAGAGACACAAGGAAGGTCTCACCAGTGCTTGGCCCCTTTGCCACTGGCTGCTTTAACCTCCTCTCCCCCAAGTCTATCTCATAAGGGCTTCAACTGTTCCCACGTCCAGCGTTTTGGTTTGGGCAGACATCCAGCATTGCTTAGCAGATCCAAAACGACACCTCACACATTCTTGAAGGTGTGAAAGAAACAACCAAGCTGAATAGTTTCTCCACCTTCAGGGTACTAGAGGTGATACCGTAGGCTTGCCAAGGAACAAGCAAGGACATCCACAAACATTTCACGACCACCTTCTTTGAGTCTGCTTTGTTATTAAACAGCTAAGGGCTTTGGCATTAACTGGACAGCTGAACATACAACTGCTCAGAAGTGACCTCTGCCTTCACTTTCTTACCATATATCCTCAAAAAGTCAGGCCCTCAGAGACTTTTCAGTGAAGCCTTGGATTTACATCATCAAGTGTATTAACAGTCTTCATATATATCACTTACAAGCAAATAAAAATGCTGCAGCCTGGAGGATGGGGATGATGATAGCACTGCAGACAAAGCACCCAGCTGTCAGCTGGGCCCTGGCCTGAGGTTAAGTGACCTGAGAAGGATGTAGGAGCTAACGGGCATGAGAGAGGGGATGTGACACGTGGCGAGCTGGATGTGAGAGGGAATATTGTGAGAAGTTGGCAAAAACTGCAGATAGCACCATGAGGGCTGGCTGGATTTCTCAGGTGGTTAAGGAGGACGTATGTGAGAAACAGCCGAACCACACAGATAGCTGGAGGGGAACACCGAGGACATTCTGGGAAATAGGGCCTCACCAGGCCAGCGTGCCTGGTACCCATGCTGGTAATAGCTGAAATAACCTAGCTAGCAGTATCTGAAATACCAAATTCAGGTGTGAATAAGGTAAAACTAGGACTACTGAGGAAAAAGGAGTTAGGTTGATATTGTCTCTTTGGATTGAGACTGGGGCAAAGAAAGGGAAATGCAAGATTGGCAAAAAGAGGGCCCAAGAAACACAGAAATGGATAATATGGTGTGCTTTTCATGTGAGTGAGGGCATCTGGGAACACTTGTCAGGCAGTTCTATATGTGATCACTGCAGCTGGAGTCAGACAATCAAACAAAACCCTTGTTCTGGCTGTACCAGAAGAGTCAAACCTGTTTCCAGCCCAGGCAGAGGACAGGGGCTGGCACTGCAGGGTGGGTGCTTCCACTTGCTGGCAAGTAAACCCCTGGACAGACAGATTGGGTATCCCAGTATCACCACCTTGGTGCCTATTCCAGGCCCAACATTATTTGCAGCTGCCCACCACTTCATAATAGATAGGATTCAAGTTTTTTTCTTTTCTTTTCTTTTTTCTTCTTTTTGGTGTTCAGTTAATAGAGAAACTCTTGGGACAAAAGAAAGGGCCTTGTCTACCTTCAGACTCGTGGTCTACACCCAAGAACTGTCTTCCAGGAAGAAAATTTGCACTGAGAATTCAGTACTGCCTCTCCTCTACATTAGTGCAAGCACTGATTAGGAAAAGCAAAATACCCAACAAGCCTATTGCTGAAGAGATACTTCGCAGTTCTGCAAGCACTCCCAGAAGAAGCTGTAAATGCAGACTTGAAAACTGTGTCAGGAGAAGCAAATTACTCAGAATTTACATAATCTGAGCTTTGGCTGAAAGTTTGATACAGTCTTATTTTACTTGAATTACTCAACCCATTTCTAACTTAAAGAAATATATTTTGACTTGAAGCTCTGCAGCATTTCATTCACTGTCACTCAGATCACCTATAAACCAGCAGAGACTCCGCTTTTCGTAACTCCTCCTTATTGGATTGTGCCATACCACTACATTGCTGTGCTGCAGCCAGACCAGCACAACTTACAAGCAGACCAGCTAAGCTATGGTGATTAATGACCCCCTGGGGACTAAGCTGCGAGACATCTCTCCTTTGCCTGAACATTGAGCAGTGAATTTCCCCTCACAGCCTTTCCTACATATTCCCAGGTCTCCTTCCCCTGGCATGCCCAGAAATTGTCCTAGCTCAGACCTTGCATGGGGAAGCCAGTAGCCCTCAGCAACCAAAATTTCAGCTCTTCTTTCCTAGGAGAGACTGTTCTTTGTCACTCCAGAACTCGCTTCTTAGCCCTCTGCTGTAACCTTTTCTGAAGGCAGCTTTTCCTCCAGCCTCGCTATGAGGAAAATAAGTTACTCAGAGTCTGCATCTAAGAGCACTTTGGAAAACTCTGCTGTTGCCAAGACACTGGCAGGGGGCTGAAAGAAGCCAAGTGTTTTGCTGAATGCTCTCTTGCAGAATAGAAGTATGTGCAAAGCTGGACTCAGTGTACCAAATTCATCAGATGGGATAACCAATACCCACTACAGAAGTATTGATGAGAGCAAGAAAGAGCTGGGGACCTTCAGTACAACTGGCAAAGGGAACCACCATGGAGAATTCCCAATAATTTGAACTATTTATCCAGTTGCCTCTTTATGTAATTGTAACATCCCTTTCAGCCACCCTTGTTTGCCCCTCCACACTATTAAGGAGATTTTTCAATATTGTTGCCTTGGTTTGGAGCAAGGGTGGGTTTCCCCTTCCATTTCAAGCTCCGTTCTCACAGTTCCACACATAAAAGGGAAACATCATCCAGACAAGTTCATTTTCAGTCAGGTCTGCACACTGAGCTTCCAGAGCAGAGCTCTTACCCTGGTTAACCAGTGGGACGGGCCTGAGGACATGTCTCAGGTGGCATGTGGGTCTGCACTGAGTCAAACTGATAGGCTTGAAAAAGGCCAGCTGTTGTCATGAGAAAGCAGCAAGAAGAAGAGCAACATGAACTGCACGATAACTTAGGAATATCAGTTCTAATGTAAGCTATTCAGATGTTTCTAGTTAAATCCATCACTCAAACCACAGCCACAACAAGCTGATATGCAAGGGGTTCTACAGCCAGGGAGGGCAGAGGATCTTCCCACCTGCACCACATCTTGATCAGCATCTTTGCAAAGGTGACAGTGCCCAGCAGCCCAGCCCCTTCACCAGCAACCCAGCCAGGTTCTGACCTCACACTAGGTGCCACATCAGCAGCAGAGCTGGCAGGAACAGATGCACGTCCCTGTGCGACTTCTAAACTTCCCAGAGTCCCTCCTTGCACCGATTTCTCAGCAAGGCTGAGAATGTCTGCACTTATTGTAGAACCTACAAGACAGAGGTATTTGTCACCAAAGCAGCATATTTTGTATGCAATATCAGTTTAGGGTGAAGTTTTAAATCTGGTTGAAATGAAGATTCTGGGAAAAAAAAAAAAAAAAGCTAGAGCTATGTTCATATGTTTAAAATAACTGATTGCAGAGTCACATCCTCACTTTCTTCAGCTGTCCCATTTGCACTGCCTGCAAATTATTTACCTTCTCTAATCCCCAAGCCCTCCACTCTTGAAAGAAACTCAACAGCTATGGCAGCTAATGTCTGTAAAGCAAGATCCTGCACAAGAAGTGTAGAAAGTTGTGAAAAATCAACATTTTAGCCCAGTCCTCAGCTGGGAAACATCAGCAGAGCTGATGCTGGTGGAGTGGCACCAGGCTTCCTCAGCTGGGACCAAAGTCAAGGAACTGCAGCATGGTCCTGCTGCCCAGGCAGCTCTGAACCAGAGTACCCTAGGGCTTTAGCACTGCCATGACAGGGTGGTCCCAAGGAAAGCTTCCCACAGGGAGTTACAGCAGGGGCACAGATGGGAATGTAGAATCTGAAACAATAGATAACAATAGTGCAAGTGGAGATCCAGTGGTCCAACTGTAATTACAATGAAAAACAATTGTTGGGTCCTCTAGCTGATGAAGTGTTACAGCCTTTCTGAGAAGCCAGTCTTTGTTGGTGTACCTGATAAGGTCCAGATAGCTCATACTGTAGGATACTCAGGGCCTGCCTGGAGACAGTCCTTCATGGCCTGCACAGTCCCTAGGTCTGGTCGGGGGTCTGCGAGTGCATCTTCTCCTTGGGTCCTGCAGCCCTCTCTTCTAGCTCTCCAGCCGGTGAGATTTCTAGCACATTACCTCAATGAAAACCAGAATTGGAAAGATGAGCAGATGTTCTGCAAAATAATGACTCCATGCAAATAATGCGGGGGCACAATGACACAAGAAGGCTTTTAAAGCATGAGCAGCCATTGGCCAAGCACAGGTACCACTGCACAGAGCTCAGATGCTGAGAAACAGCAATATTGCAACAAATGCAACACCTTTTCCCTAAAACTGAAAGTATCTTGGAATTTGAGGCAAGAAGGCTAATTGGCTCTTCTGAAAAAAAATCCACATTCATCTTGGTAAGAAGAGCCATTGAAAAACTACTTTATTTCTGATTATTTTTAAAAGAACCAACATACACAGTTCACAGGAAGAAATGCCTTTCAGCATGAGCTCTCCTGAGTGCTGCTGCACTCCAAGAGAGCGGATATCTTCATGCAGAGAGGCAGGGCAAAGAAATAGCAGTATCACTGACCATCATTTCTGAAAACAGCCATCAGTCAAGCAGGTTGCAATACTATGACATTCGCTCCTCCCTGCTGAGGACATAAGATAAACATAGATAAGTCACCCTGCTCCCAAAGAGAATCGAGATCAATGTCTTCAGCTGGGTACCCAGCTTTTGGGAAGCTTGTTAGGCAGTAAGGGTCCCATCTCAGGAGCTGCAGGATTGGACACCCCCCTGGATGTACACTGCATAAACTGAGTGTCATTGTTTCTTGCTTTTTATGAATCTAGATATCACTGGGCTTAACAGCAAACAAGTTTTATCCATGTGTCAATGACTTCACTGAGCGTATGAGCGTTGCCAGGTCACATCAGTAGTTATGGAATACCTTTCCCACGGGGCCATTGCTGTGACTTACCAGAAAGATCATCTCCAATCACCACAGTCTGAAACAAAGGCAAAACTTTCACTGCCTGAGTGAGATAGCTTCCCATGCATCAGCCCCCAGCACCCCTTGAAGGTAGTGACAGCCACCACCAGAATTTATACAAATGGATTCTTGACTTGACCACCACATCTATGTAGGCTACTGAGGAAAAAAAAATAAGTAGCTAATTTTCAACAGCAATTAAGTTAAACTCTGAACTGAGGTAAGATTTCTACCCATTATATCAGTCTTCATGGGTTTTGTGCTGACACTTCATGCTGCCTCCTCACCAACTCCTCCATCTCTCCAAGCTGAAGCAGCCCAGCAAGGGGTTGGCCCACCATGCCCCTGCATCACTGCCAGCCCTGCCTGGTGGTCATGCCCCTCACCATGCCCTGCAAGCTGTAAGAACCCAGCCTCACCTCCGCATCCCCAGGTGTGTTTGTGGTTAGCATCACTTTTACGATTGTTATGACGCGAGGCCCAAGCCTGCAGGCTAGGCGGTCCATGGAGCGCAAAGCCGGGAATCCCAGCTGCACAGCACCCTGCTGCGCTGCCCGAGCTGCAGCCAGGCAGGGAAAGGGCTCCCAGAAGGGCAGAAAGGGAGCGACAGAGCCCAGCAAGAGCGCTGGTACTCACGGCAGCCTTCATCAAGTGCTGTCCTTCCTCCCGCATCGCTTTCCTCAGCAGGGTGAGGGGGAAAACACACTAACCTCATCTGCTCTCTGCACTTAAATTCAGCATTTGGATGCAGAGGGCCAGGCTGGCACAGGAAACATAATTTAAGAGCGTCTAGCCTCATGCTTGGTAAATTGGGCCCATTATACAACCCCCGTCTGTATGTATCACCTTACATATAGAGTACGTATTGATGAAGGGGGATTTTTGCACGCTGAATAACATCCATATGTTACCCAGGAGATATTTCCTGTTCTCCGTGCTGCTGTGTCATTAATTTTCCTGCTTGTTTTGACTGTTTATCTCTTGAGTTGAAGTGTCTAGAACTATGAAAGCCCCAGCCAAGAAGAAGTCAGTAATATAAACATCATCAATATTTATGATGGACACATGGAGAAAAATATTCCGCGATGCAATGCCTTGTTTTCCACACAGATTGGTTAGGGCTAGGATGCCTCAGAGTGCTCTTCTGCTTCGGCTGTCTTCCATTTTCCCCCAGGCAGCCCGGTCACCTCGCAGCACCGAGGATTTTCTGTCCCTTTAACAATCCCCTCGCCCACCAGACTTCCTCCTTTCATAGCCCCCAGGCGCTCCCCCCCTCTCCCCCAGGGCTAGTTAATATGTGCCAAATCCTGACACCCTGAATGGTTTCCCAGCGCTGACACTAATCACATTTTCGGGAGCAGGTCAGCAGTGAAGGAGCTGAAATTCGTGTGAAAAAGTCCCCGGGATGGCCCCGGTGCCTCACACCTGCGTGCCCTATTCATCCACACTGTTTACACATTGTCATCCACAATTAATTCTTTCCAGGGACGCTCCACCGCCTGCCCTCCCGTTGCACAGGGACCCCATTTGGAGCTGTTGTGTCTGTTAAATTGAGCATGGGGTGCTGTGATTAAATTAAGTTTTGTGGCTCGCTCGCTCTCTCCCTCCCCTTCTCTTTTCTCTCTTAATAACGATGCCTGATGGAAGATTGCTGGCACTGGAGTAAAGAGGTAATTACAGGCACTAAAAGTAGGGGAAGAAAAGTTTATATTTGGAACTGTGAATGGGGCATCTTTTCTGGTTAGCCAACATTGCCCTCGGTGCGAGGTGGGAACCTCAGCCCCGCGTGATGTCCAGGGTACAAGGAGGAAGGCACGGGGCTGCACATGAAGGTCTGCCATAGAGGGAGCAAAACTCAGATCTGAGAGCTTCTATCCCCTGGCCTGAAAATGAGATTTCTTCAGCAAGTGCCATTCCCACCTTCTGCTGCAGTACAGGAGGACTTGGCCTGCACAGCTATGTTTGTGCATCTGTGTGGCATGCACCAGCAAAACCACTCTTCTCCCAAGATACCTTACCCAAATGCACCAGGAGAAGTTCCCCGAACTAAAGGGCTACCAAGTCACGTCCCTGTACTGACATTCATCTGCACCATGGAGCAAAACATGGAACGAGAAAGGCTCAGGGGAGATGAGGAGGAGGAAAACAAGAGAAGAGACAGGAATCTGACCAGCTTTTGCAGTCTACATGTTTGCAAAACACCCATGAGGCAGCAGCATTTCATGAAGTGGACAACTGTTTTTTATTACTGGGATGTCTGTGAAATCAAAGAGCCATTTTTTGCTCAGAACAGAAACGTGCAGAAACCCTCAGAGCAAGCTGAGTCGGGTGGATTTGGCTTTACGCCTTAGTTCAGCCGCTCACAGGACTCACTACCACAATTCGGCTGCAGCCCTCTGGCACAGCACACTAAATGTCACTACAGCAAGAAGAACATGCCCCAGACCCTTCTAGCCAGCTACAGCCCAGCTGAAGAGCAGCCTTTATTTGCTGCTCAAACACTTTTTCACATCAGACAAAAAAAGACCTGAGAATTGCCTTAAGTTCTAAGGCCCCAATATCCAAGACATATTAAACATCACAAAATTCATTGGCTACAAGCACAGTCTTTTAAGGCTTGGAAAATAGCAGCCTCTCTGATTTTTATCCTATGCAAGAAAATTGCCCCTGCAAGAGAAAAATCTTCATGTCAGCAATTAAAAAACCAGCCTCCTCATAAATACTGCTGTAAAATATTGTTGCATGCCCATACGAAAAGTGCTGGAAAGCACGTGCTACATCCCCCTCTAGTGCTGAACCACTACAGAATAATGACCTAATGCTGCTGCTGTTTTCTTCAGCTGGAGTGTAGACTTTTCTGCAGCAACCTATGGTTAAGCCCTATAAATGAACCAGGAAGGTGGCTGCCATATGTGAAGGCATCTTTACCGAATGACTGCCCTACAGCAGATGGACTGAGACGCCTGGGAGTCCTTGAAATCAGTAGGGTTTTAATAACTCCTAAATACCCATGTGGATCCAGGACAAATCTGTTTTGTTTTGCAAGTCCCCTTACTCACTCTGTACTTCCACTCAAAAATGAGGGAGCCGCACACATCACACACCTGATCAATGCCCATCCCATAGCATCCAAGGCCTTTTGTGCCCTGTATGGAGCAGTACCAAGGGAAAGCAGCCCCTCCGCGAACACCAGCTGTACTTACTACCCTCTCCATCTTCCTCCCTCGCAGCAGCCGTGGTCCCTCAGACCTTACTGAGGGAAGGAGCCCATCAGCTTCCCATGAAGCAGCCCCTCTGGGTCAGATGGAGTGGACCAACTTTTGGTGGCTGCCTGTACCCTACCCTGGCTGCCTGTGCAGGGGGCCAGCCTGCACTCACCTTGCAATCTGCTGTAGGATGGTCTCAGTTTGCTAGCAGATGAGGAAGGAAGCAGGGCAAGGGCCAGATACCAGGAACCCAGGTGGGTGAAATCTGCCAAAGCACAGAAAAGCTGAGCACAGGTCTTTATACTGGAGGTGCTTGAGTAATCTTAGTGGCAGGTGGGAGCAGTCCTGCCTGCAAAAATTTGAAGGGAAGGCTCATGTTAAGTTGTTTTCCTGAAGTAGAACTACTAGAGATATTAATAACATAATTATGACAAATCCTGCAAGCTGCCTACCACCCTTTTCTCCCACTGAAACCAGTGAGCATGGAGGACGTTCAGCAAATTATACCACTTGCCCAGTTAATAAACAATTTACAGAAGGATGCAGAGTTTTGAAGTGCTCTATAAACACATATTAATCAAACATTAAATAATTAAGATAATTCCCTGCTCTTTTTCTCTGGCAGTCCCCAGCTGATAGATGTTCCTATAGCAACCGAGCGGTGCGGCCGGGCAGCAGGAATGCGCGGCTCGGCAAGGCGATGCTAGCGGAGGACCTTTGCTCTCCGGCCCTCCAAAAGTCACGCAGGGCAAGCGGAAGGGGGCTGCGAGAGGTGACATGCAGGAAGGAGGCTTTCAATTTTAATGGAGATTCTTACGATGACAGTCTATGCAAATAGGTACATGAAAGAGGAGAGGAAACAGACTGGGGGAAGGGGGAGAGAAATTAACCCTGGTTCAGATTTCAAAGCAAGCCGGGAATAATTTTTGTAGCTAAGAATAGTTGCAATCCACCTTGTTCTCCTTGGTTTCAGCCCTGCGTAATCCTTATGTTCAGGGTCTGAAATTACAGCTGGGGGGAGGGAGGCCAGTGTTCACAGTCCAGGAAATGCTGCTACCCAGGCCTCGGCTCCATCACCTTTATGGTTCCTTTGTGTCACCAAAGCCAGCGCTGAACAAAGGACCAGGCCCTCCGCTTTCTGCAAGGCCCTTGCAGTTGTTTTGCAAATGAGATTGCTTGACTGGCGAGCAAAATCAGAGATATTTTGAAGCTGTTGCCCGGGAAAGGGGGAGGAGGGGCTCAGTTGTCCCCCACAGCAAGTAGTAGGACCTGCCTGGTTGAGAATGAACCAAAACAACTTTTAGCTAAAATTCTTCAGAAACACCAGCAAAACCTTACAGCCATTTCCAGAAAAGAAGAAGGTCTGCTAACATCCTGAGAGAAACTTCTGGTCTTATTTCAGCCCTCTCACCCTCACTCTCCCTTGAGGCCAGCCAAGCCAGAGACTGCCTTGGGCCCCTCGAGTGGGGCTCTTCAGGCTGGCCCATGAATGGGTGCTCTGGGGGTCTGCTCCATTCACACTTGAAGGACACTAAGTCCAGGGGACCAGCCCGCAGAGCCTGGGGAGCTGATTGAGGTAGATCTTGTCAACACCCATACAGGTGCTCGCTGGGAGACTTCCTTCTTTTTTGATCAGAAAGCAGCTTCTGCACAATTAAAAAATGCCCATGGGAAGATGGGGACGCTGCTGAAAAGAAATTGTATTTTGTCAGAGGTGAACTGGGACAGAGCACTTCGATTAAACTGCCCCCCAAATTTTTCGTTTTCGTTGAGTTCAACACCAAAATGAACTTTCCCGAAAAGGCCTCTGTTCTTCCCTGTGCATGGGGCCTTGTGGCTGAGCTACATTTGCTGAGAACAACGTGGACCTTGCCCAAGCTTTATGGGAGCTGGGCAGAGCTCCCAGGGAGCACAGCCCAGAGGAGAGAATGGGACCCAAACCCAAGGAAACGCACTGCCTACTTTAATGTTAAGCAGACTTGAAACAAAACGTTTCATGTCAGTTCAACAAATTGAAACAAAACATTCCTACCTCAGAAACGTCAAAATGCTTCACTTTGATCCAAAAAATGTCAAAACAGAACATGTAGACATTTCTGAACATGACTGTTTTAATTCCAGGAAACAATTTTTTCCTATTTTTTTGCCCCAGTTTGCTCTGTTCTGGAAAACAGAAGCAGAAATTCAAAATTTCACATAGCTCTCCTCAGAGCTGTTTATCACAGGAGAGCCTCATATTCCCTATATATGTATGTGTGCCTGAGCTCTCTCACTCACATGCTCACAGTGGATACATCTGCTGTGCCTTTCAGTGGTACCCCAGCCACCTTTCCAGACTGGTTTGACCACCCATATAGATGCCAGACCTCCAGCCCCATGGCCAGAGGATCTCCTTCAGCCTGCAGGAGATCCCAGGCACCTGGGCATACCCAGTGCAAGTGTGCTGTCGCACACAGGAGGCGGCAGTCCATGAGGTAGCCTAAGAACAGGGTGCTCAGGGCTGGCATTGCTACTGGTGCTGCAGGGTTCGCACACAAACCAGTCCTCCCTCCCAGCCAGGGCAGGTATAGGTTTTGGTCTGAACCATTTCAGACCAAATAAGTTTATGTTGCCAGTGTGAGTCGTTTAAATAATCCCCTGCTTTGGGGAGCAATGCTAAAAACAGTGCTTGTTGAAAAAGAAGAAGGAGGTGTGGAGGAATTTGACAAAGCACTTTAGTGCATTTTGACCAGTGAACTTAATTTGTATTGCAGAGGATTATGGACCCCATCCTCAGTGTGGTTAAGAGCATGCCAGTATGGAGAAAGGTAAACCCACTCCTGGTCATGCATTGCATGCTCAAGATGGATCCACAGGTCTATTTTTGCCTCAGTGTGTATAATCCTAACACCCACCACATCTAGTACCAGTTTGACTACTTTGTGTAGCCACGACTTACAGTATTGTTGCCTTCCAGCTGAAGGCTGCAAACGCGACTGCGTGTGTCGCTGACCCCTTGGAGAAAGTGCTCCTCTTCTGCCAGAGCAACAGCCAAACCAGGGAACAAAGTCTTGCCCTGTGCTCCCCCATTGAAACCTTTTAGCTGTTCTGTGTTTCCCATACACTTGAGATAAACCCCTTTTTCCCAAAAGCCAAAAGACATCCTAAATCTTTGTATGTTTATTTTGCACGGTCTTTCAGTGCTGATTCCCTCTCATTATATATCACCAAACAGGGTCCTGTCTTGTTTCTTCAGGGTGAGGTATCTGCACACAGGTATACAATGGCTCTCTTGCACTGGTGGGATAAAGTTCACGTGGCCAGATTTTAGTTACATCCAGCTTACCCCTCTGGACCTGACTGGCCAGTATTTCCCACGGGTTGCTCCACGCTCCTATCCTGCCAGACTCTTGGTATTTGTTGTCCAGGTTTCCCTGCTACAGCCCAGTCTTTGTCCAGCACCTTCACCTGGGCAAACTTCTGTGTGTCCTGGTCTCTTCCTTATGGGTGGAAAAAGGTTCTTTTAAATATTTCCCAGTAGGCACTGTTGCAAAAGCAGCAACTCTCATCAATCCTGGACATACACTGTTGCACCAGGAGATATATTTTTCTCATTTTGTATAAATAACCCCTAATAATTCATTCTGCTAATTCTCTGATTCTGCCCAACTTTTCCAAAATCATTCACCCTCTAAGCATGTAAAAATAAACTGCAGGAACAATTCACATTGCATCTACAGCTAAACAAACTCTCTTGGGTTCCACTGTTACCCAAATAGTACCCTCCACACTCATTCCCTGTGGGTTGGCAGTAGATCAGCACTTGCAGGCTCTCTCAGAGGTTTGGATCTGATGCAAAATCTGTCTTCTCACTGAGTCCTTGCAGTGTCTTCACGAGGCTCCTGCAACAGCCTAAAAGAACATCCAGAAGGCCTTATCCATCACTGGGCTGTCCTGGGCTGCAAGAGGAGAGTGGATTTGAGATGGGCTGGCTTCCAGGTGATGATTGTTCCCACCTCCCAGTAAGAGCTTGCAGCAGTCTTGCCAATTGCTGGGTTATGTCCCTAAATATAGGAAGGTTTTAGGCTTTAAAATGTGATGTAGATGATTAAGAGATCTTCCTTTTAGGGATAAAAGTGTAGTGACATTTCGTGGAAGCAGTATATCACCTTTGAGAACCAAGGCACGCACTGTTTAAAAATAAAGAATAACCACAGGAACAGAGGAAATCAGTGCGTAGGTTATGTTCCAGAAGTCTCTCCAGTGAAGCTTCAGAAGTGCTCTGTTGCCATTATCCCCCTTGAAGATTATTTCAAGTCTGTACTAATATGTGGATCATGAGTATGGCTGTTACCATGGGCACATATCTAATCAAATGGGTCCTAATTATGTATATTACCCAATTTGGCACTTTGAGAGTGCTTCAGTGATGATTCTTCTGCTTGTCTGACAAATAACATGATTATTCAGTAAGCTGCATATGTTTTAATGCTGCGTTTTTGTTCTTTGATAAGAAACTAACTAACCAAAAGTGTTTTTCACTTACAAAGGCATAGCTAATATTAGCAACCAGATTCAATTCATTATGTTTAACAAGCTAATAAATATATTTAAGACTTCTTGTGTTATGCTCAGTCACCTTTAGCAAACACTTCATCATTAGTCACTAACAATGAAATGGTCTCTTCTTTTCAAGGATGAGAGCACTTTTAAAACTTCAGTTTAAGATTACAAATTACAATGCAACTCACTTTAAAAATAGATTTTAAAATTGATGCTTGTCTTTAGCTTTAAGACAGAAAACAGATTCTTTATATAAGTAAGTCTCAGATTTATGAGAGAAGCAAGGAATTTTTCAGGAACATGTCAAAGAGATGTTGGTGATGTCAATGTCCATTACCTTTTGGCATTCTTATGCCTTCACAATATGAAAAAAAATGTAAAAGATTGCTGATTCTCCCACACTACCACAATGCTCCCTGGCACAAGCAGAAAACAAGGCTTTTCCTGTGACACCCACTGAAGGAAGGAGTTGCTGGCAAGACAGTGCAGCAGGTAACGATGGAGGCTGCAGCGTTCAGCCATGCTTTAAATCATCTGAGACAGCAAGCTGGGAGACAAAAGATGTTGTTTGTGTATAATTGAAGCATTAGTAATAACATACACAGTAGAAGCTGGAATAGGGGTTTATGGGGTAAAGGATGGTATGGTATCATTCAATATTCCTCATGCTGGTTGCCATCCAATTCAGCCAGCAGCCTCTGTGCTAATAAATCTTTAAGATCCTGGCTTCAGTTGCTCTGTGACACCAGGCACCAGGAGACTAAACAAGTCCTCCCCTCCCTCCCCCAGCCCCCACATCATTAAAAATAATTAAACTCTTCTCCCGTGGTGTCCAGGTGTCAGAAGACACCTGGTAAGTCTCACCTCCAGCCACCCGTGGATGCAAGGATGGCTGCACAGCAGCTCCTGCCGGTGGGGCAGCCTGGCCCAGCCGAGCTTCCCAGGGCACAGCAGGGAGCCGCAAGTAAATCAGCAGTGTCCTGCTGCAGGTCAGCACGCGGAGCTATCTGCGTTCTCCAGTGTTTGTCATTTTCCATCAGCCTCCATTTTCCTCCCAAATCTCTTTGGTGTACCAATTAATCCAGAGGGTTTTCATTTACTCAGGCCGTCTAAACCAGCAATATGCTAATACCCCCCACAATCACTGCCAACAGCTCGTAATGCATTTTAACTGCTCCTCAGCCTTTGATGTGTTAGCCTTCTGGGCAACATTATCATTACCCTTTATATACCTCCGTAGGTGAATGCAGTGCTGTGCAGCAGCTCGCGTATGCTAACGGTGAGCCAGGGTTTGTTTGTGCCTGAAATAAAGTGTGTTGTCCTAGGAATCGTGCAAGAATAGTTCCATCTTCGCTAGTAAAACCTCAGCCAAGATGCTGACCCAAAATAAACAACAATAATATCCTGGGAGATCTTATTTTCAAAGTGGATGAGCAAATATAGTAAGGAACAGGACAAACCATAAGAGGCCCTTACCTGGGGAATGGTGCTGTGATAGAAAGCATCAGTGGCGGAAAGGAACTCTGGTAGAGTCTGAGTGTGGACAATGTGTCCACAAGTAGGGCAAGCAGGTAGCGTGCCTTGCACACATGCACGTGCTGTAAATAAAAACACTGCTCTAGCTGAAGCACCAGATACAGCTAAATTCAAGGAAATATAAGGGGCAATTTGTAGGGAGCCGGGGGCATGCATTCTTCACAACTTTGGAGCCATTTACGGTTTTGAGGGCTCTCTTAATGGAAATAGTTACAATTGCATTTCTCAGGGAACATAAATCAGCAAGGGGGGCGTCAGGCTGACAATTTGGAAGGGCGCTCAGCCCAGCTCGGAAACTGTGAAAGCATTGAAAACTCTGAAAGCCTAGTCTGAGATCGTACAGGTTAGCCAAGGTCTTTTCACAACGGCCACACAATTCACAGGTGCTTACAGCGGGTGAGTGGAGAACCAAGATCCCCAGAATAAGCTACTTTTGTGGAAAATGATGGGTACCCGACGTTATTATGGGTGCGCACAGTCGGGTCTGTGGAAGGTGGAGCAAAGTCATTTCCAAGGAGAGTTGTCAGAGTCAGCATGAGAAAGGTGTCTGCCCCTGGTACTGAGTCCCAAGCCTGGCCAGCGAGGGTAGAGATGCTGCCCTTGCCCAGCCAGGCTGCAGCCCTCAAACTGTTCTACTGGTCCTGCCACATTCTCTGACCCAAGGTGGTCAATGGTTCCCCCGGGCCCCATGGTCATCCTGTAGCTGCACAGCAAAGCCCTCCTCTATCCTCCAGAGGGCTGTCTGTCCTTGGTGGCAGTGTCCCCTCTCCTCATCCACCTTCTCCCAGGGGTACCGTCCCACCAACAAGCTGCTGCCCACCCTCACCCCCAAACAGGCCACTTCCTGGTGGAAGAAGTACCCAGCGTGGGGGCCACCACCAACCCTCACTCAAGGAGACCTCAGGCCTCAACACCACCAGCGCCGGGCCTGGTTTCAAGCAGCGCGGCGGGCACCTAACAATAGGCCGCCATGTTGAGGCAGCTAGAGCCCACGGCGCGCCTGACAGCGCAGCAGAAAGCACTGTGGTGGGGGACAGCCCTCACGTACAAAGCCAGCAGGCCCCTGAGAGTTCATTGTGAAGCAGCCGCTGACGCGCACAGCGAGCACTGAGGAACACAAACTGTGCTTTCTAAAAATATAAAAGCGCGGTGCCCGAGGGAGGGCAGCTCGGGGCAGGAGAAGCGGGGGGAAGAGGCTGGCTCTGTCGCCACATCCCTGCAGGGCTTTCCAGGAGGCACTCTGCCGTCCCTAGGGCAGCCTCGCACTGTGGGATGGGGGAGCCTCAGAAAAACAGATGCTGCAGGAGGCCACAGCATGCCCACGGGCTGCCCTCGTGCCACGCAAGTGAGCCCCGAGCGGAGAGAGTCTCCTCCTTTGTGAGCCCCCAGGGGAAGCCACATCCCTCTGCCAGGTTTTGCAGGTAGGAGATAGTTCTCACAGCAAAGCTGGGAGTTTGCAGAAGAAGACCTTGGCAGCTCTGAAGCATGTGGCCAGATGCACCTCCTCCGGGCAGGCAGGTGGCTGCCACGGGGATGAGGGTGGCCACTGGCTGGCCTTTCCAAGCCCCCAGAGATGGCAGGTGGAGAGCACTCCTCAGCCTCCCATGCTGCACAAAGGAGTGAATCCCAGTGCTGGGCGCTGCTCTGAGCCCCCAGGAGCCTCTCAGTAGTGAGGCAGTGGGGTCCTTCCTGCCATCACTCCTCTCGGGCAGGAGGGAGATGATGCTGCACTGGGGAAAGCCGCCTGGAAAGTCACAGTTGCCCCACACAGGTACCCAGGGCTCCACAGGACCCGGCTTCAGGGAGGTGCTGCCACATCCTGCACAGGGAGGTGCGGATGCAGAAAGTGCCCAGTCTGCAAATGCAAAAACAGTTAAAGTTGCTGGTAAATAAAACTTGCAGTAGAAAAACATGGTCTGGGCAAAGAAAAGCATCCTTTCCAGCGCTGCCAACCCCACATACTCAAAAATTATGCATCAGGCTCCAGAGAATCTCAGCTTAAAAATCACAAGGTTTTTTGTTCTGGTTTTTAGAGAAAATTATAAATGTTTGAGCTTTTCCTAATTGCACTCTGGTTTCTTGAACTTTATGATCCCATTTTCAAACTTTTCTCCAAATCCCTGAGGGCTACAAACTTCTACATTTTTATTATAAAATGAAGTTGGGAACCTCACCTAATGCCCAGAGCTTTGGGGCAAACAGCAAGATCAAAAGACTTATGCTAAAATGAGAAGAATAGGAAATACAGGAGATCTCAAGAATGAAAACCCTGCAATATACATGCCTCTTGCCATTTTTCTCTACTGTTGGGCAAAAGAGCTTTTAGAAGATATTTTGCTGTTTCAAAAAACATTCCATTGCTTAACTGCATTTTTTGCCAACTTTAAGAGCAGGTCTTCAGCAACATCTTGGCTCTGAGAACATCATTACTTGCAGCCGTGGGGCACAGAAAAGTTAAAAACTGAGGTTGCTGCCCCAGGCTGTCGGGGACACAGAAGCAGAATGCTTCCAAGAGCATGTTGTGTACTCTACATTGCTGTTCAGGGAGCCAGGAAGGTTCAGAAACATTATCTAAGGTCAAACCCAGACCTGACCTGCAATCTCTAGCCTGGTCCATGCCACCTTTGCAGAACAGAAACTTATTGCTAAAAAGGTGGGTGCCGTCCAACTTACTTTCTTCATTTCCTGCAGCACTGAAAGACCTGTCATATGTCTTTCCAGGGATACCTGTGTTGTGGGTTAGATAAACTGTGATAAATGTATCAGTCTGTAAAGAGCTCAGTGATCCTCCAAGATTAAAAGCCAATCTGAGTGCGAACCCAGTACCATGTCTCTTGAAAGGGTCTGGCTTGTAGCAACCTGATTATCGATCGCTGCCTGTAAGAGAACGTGATACTCTCTTGTGCACTGGTCTCGTTAGCTTTATTTACCGCAACACTTCCCGAAACATCCTCTTGTAGAGATAATGGCCTCCTTTGTTTGCTGTCAGAATGAACAAATGGAAATAAAAACACGCTGCTAATAATTGTGTCTTGCTATAATTAAAGCAAGACAAAAGCATTGCACTGCTGGGTTTGGCTTGCTGTTGCCTCGGTGCTTGTACAAGACCTAGCACAGGGGGTGACCACAGGAGCAGCAACAACCCAAAGACAACAGTGCCTAATTCATCTAGGGAACTCAAAGTCATGAGGTTTCCATCAGTCCAGAAACTCAGCAAAACATCCAGGAGGACGAGGAATACATTTGGGTAGTCAGAGTATCCCACGGGATGTGGAAACAACACTCCTCAGGCTCCAGCATTTAATCTGGGTATTTATTAATGGGAGCAGGAAGAAATTTTGTCCATGAGCGGGTCACTCCATAACTGTCCGATAAGGATTCACTTCCCTCAGTTTCCAAAATAACTCATGGTGGCCAGAGACAAGACAGAGGACAGATGTGCCTTATTCCTTCAGCACGGTAGGGCAAGGAATGAGGCTCTCCTTTCCTTTTTGCAACAAAGCAGGCACAAACCCAGCGGAGATCAGCCTGCCTTTGAATTCACCAAGAGGTAAGCAGCAGCAGGGCTGGCAGCCACAGACATGCACCTTTGCTGGCTGCAGATGGGAGCCAGTGCCTGGAACGCTCCCGACAAAGCTCAGTGCATGTGGGCCTAAGGAGCTGCAAAAGGTGAAGATACGGTAAAGTACACAAGTAAGCAAGGGGCTTCCAGCAATATGCTTGAACTTTTCATGGTCCATCAGCACCGTGCAGAAAGGCCAACAGCTCAGTTCAGGCGGGAGGCAACAGGACTTTAGCAGGATGGTGCACATCAGCTCCCAGGGTGCTGGGGCCCAGAGCTTCCCTCGCACCAAAGAATACACCTGGAGCCTGTGACACCAGGCTCCCAGCCTTCCCAGCATTGCATCAAGGCACATTGGAGTCCAGTACCATGTCTCCCATCCTCCAGAGTCTTCGTCCTCACCACACCACCTGGAAGCAAAATGTGCCTTCGGTCCCTGCCTGCAGAGGTGGAACAAGGGCAGAAATTTGCTTGCCTACGTCCTAAAGCAAGGGCAAGCAAGGAAATAGGTCCAGCTCTCTTCTCCTACAAGCCAATGGCATAACCCTCTGCATATCCTACCTCCTCGGTCTGAATTAGGGTCCTATCACAATAGGTGTGAGTTTAAGATGAAGGGAACGACAACGGTGGGGAAAAACAGCAACAATCTCCCAAAATCCAAACTAAAAAGCAGTGACATAACCATGTCACTGAGCTCTCTCAAAGCTTGCCTTGTAAACAAATGGTTCCTCCTTTGTTTTTTCGCTATTTAAAGTCCCTACATCCTCGCTGTGCTAATGGTCAGTAACGCTGCATGCCCTCCCAATGGCTTGATGCCATGTCTCTGCTGCCTGTAGATTTAATCAGGATTCCTTAGCAACATCAAGCAGCCAAACCTGAGGAAACCCTTCTGTAGCTAGAAAGAGTTATGCTCATCTTATTAAGCTCAGATTGCTTCAGGACCTTTCCCCACCCCACAGAGGAGACAGTGATAAAGCAGGGAGCAAGATCTAGACCTACCCAGGCTGTCTGCTCAGTGACTTTCTTGGTCCTGAGCCTTATGAACAAGTGCAGTGTGGCAGCAACTGATTTCTGCCTTGCGGGGAAATCACCGCTGTGAAGTAAGCTCACACATCCTCTTCTCGAAACACCTGATGTGCCTATGGGAGAGAGGAAAGTCTGATCTTCTAATAAAAGCAATCTACAGCTTTGCTGAGAAGACTGAGAGTAGCAGTGTTCTTACATTGTCTTCAGGCACCACAGTCAGTGATGCAAGGATGCCAAAGGAGCATACCAGCATCAGACAAAGCCATGAGCTCCACAGTGGCACCAGCAATTTCATCCTTATTAGCCCTGTAACTCCAAAGTATCAGCATGTTCCTACAAGGTCAGGTATGCACTTAGACACAGCTCTGTTTTGGACTGCATTACTTAAATTAGTTTTTCTGTTTTGATTTCCAGAAGAGAGATTTTTATTTGACTGTTTTGATTTAAGCCTGTACTGGTTTCAGCCTGACCATCACAACTGGACACAGCAGAAATGTGAGGTTGAGGACACCACAACAGAGTTGATGGCCTAGAGGGCATGGGGGTCAGCATGTTGACAGATGATTTGCCCAAATTTGTTCACAGGTGAAGGTTAAAGTTTCCAGGTAGCTAAAGATGCTTAGTTGCTGCCTGGAGCATTATCTCAGCAGCTTGAGGACAAGCTCTAGAGATGTGACATGACCTAGGCTTGGCTGGCATCCCACCAATTCCTGCAAGGCACTGAGGAGCTTGGCATGCTCTCATATGATGCTCTCCTATTAACTGAGAAGTTTAAATCTATGGAGTTAGAACTTGAGCACAATCCACCCCCAATGAAATTATTTAAAATGTAAGCTCAGATACAAATGAAGCACACTTGCCTCAGGTCAAGGCACAATTGCCCTTCTCAGGTGAAAGGCATCTACAACTGGAAGCTGGGCAAGAAGCCAGAGAACCTTTTATCACCCAGATCAGCTCTCCTAAGCTCATACCCAAAGAGCTTGTCAACTGACCCACAGAAAACACAGCAGTTTCTGAAAACTCATAGCCCAGCACAGGTCAGAAGAACTGCAGAAAAGGCTTGTTCTTTCCATGAAACTAAGAGCAATAATCAAGGCTATATGCATTGGATACAGGCTTAAGGAAGGTCCTGATGGCCTGCCAACAGCATTTTACCAAAGTCTGAAGGAAATTTAAGCTGTCAAATATTTATGAAGCTGTCTTTTACATCTGGTCCCTAAGGAAATGAAACAGTCAAGATCAACTATACCCACTAATTACGTAGTTAACAAGTGACTACAATAGACAATAAACAATATCTTGGGGAAAAAGATATTCATCACGGAAACAAACAGGCTTCCTACACTGCATAATTCCCTCCCCACCCATATGCCTGCCTTTGAGGTAAGCCTGCTCCAATGCCACCCTTCCTCCGGGCAGGGGCATCAAGCCAGGACGTCCCTCCACAGCTGGGCACACGGTGGTGGCCCGGGTGTTCTCCTCGCCCCACTGCAAGTCCTGGTCTCAGTGGCTGAAGTGCCTCATGCTCTTGGGAGCAGTTTCTGCAGAGCTCTCCAGACTGCCTGAGGCATAAGCAATGCCCACCTGACCACCAAGCTCAAATTTAAAATGAATTCCCTAAAATGGAGAAGAGGCATAGGAGTAAGCTGTTTTTTCACTGCTGACCAGCTGAAGCATGCTCCAGCTGACGCTGCTGAGTGCTCCTCAGGCCCCCATGAGAGATGAAGCCGTCAGGAACATCACAGGAGGGTGCACTGTACCCTCTTCTGGCTGCTTAAATGTGTCACCAAAGCAGTCAGATGCTGGCGCTGTGTCTCAGCAGGCACTAATTTAGCCCATACGCAGCACTCTTACATCATTTGTTCTGGGCAGAGCTTAATTGCAATATTAATTATTTTCCTATCAAACAAAATTGTATGAGAGGGGAAGATTTTTTTATTTTATTTTTTTAAGCCTGATGGATGCTAAATGGGATTTGAATAAATGTAAACAACTTTGGCTCCTGCCAGCACTAAAAGAAGTACTGCAGGGGCAGAGAGCCAGCGAATGCCCACCACTGGGACATGGGGCACGGCCACCAGGAAGGCAAGGGGACACCCCGCCATGGGACACAGGGAATTGGACCATGTGTTGTGGGAGGCCACCACAGACACAGCTGGTCAGTGAATCTCTGATGGCGTGTCCCAGTAGCTGCAAGAGGCCTCCGTGGCATGCTGATGGCCACTCGGACCAGGCCCCTCTCCAGCCCCCCTCACCCTGATGGCCTACCCAGGATGGGCCCCTTGCCTGTGACATGCCAGGGAGCCATCCCCAGCATGGAGCTGGCACAGAGACACAATGGGACCCAGCACAGGGGCGAGGAGAGGGGAGCGTGGCCCTCATCCTGGCATCAGGATGCAATTGCCTCAGCTCGTGGCAGCTTGTGCCCATTTCTATGTGGCCCTGCTTGAGCCTGGGGCTGGACCAGACAACCTCCAGAGGTTCCGTCCAACCTCAGCCATTCTGTGATCCTGTGAGTGGTTTCCATCGCAGGACAAGCCTGTTTGATTTGTTCTCGTTTCTCGCCATCCATCAGAGTAGGATCAGACATAAACAGACTTAATCGCCACCCCAGACACACTATTTTCCTTGTGCTGAGCCAGACCAAACCGCAGGCAGCAGCTGCTAGTCACACAACTCAGAAACCTACCCTGTGTGCATTTATGAATAAGCCCAAGGCAACCAGCATTTGAGCGGCCCAAAAGGCTGAGAAGGAGACACAAAAGCAGGTCAGCTTCTGCTTTAATTATGGCAGAGGCCACTGGAGAAAAATTATGGCTGTTCTTGTTTTTAAAGAGCTAAAGGTACCTAGATTTTAATTGGGAAGCCAGGTGGGCTGCATCACCCAGATGATGATGACAGAAGTGAACGGTGGCCTTAGGGAGCCACAGCTGGAACAAATCATGGCAAGGAGTGATTGCCCCTGCAGAAACCCTCCCTCTTCAACCCTAATGGCCACTCCAACACGGTGCCCACCACGTGGGCACAGCTGAAAGGGTAATCCTCCCTTGGGACAGGCTGCTCCAGTCCTTTGGCACTGCTGTGGTCGGATGGGTGCTGACCCAGCACCAGCACCCTCCTGAGCAAAAGGACAACACTCAGCAGCTGGGGGAAGAATGAAGAAACAAGAATAAAACTGAGGCTCAGGAGGCTGTTTCTGGCACTAGGAACAGAGCCAATTGCCTTAAAAGCCCACAGAAAAAATAGCTAAGTATGTAACTGTGCAGCAAGTAAACCTTACCTGAGCAAAGTATGGGCACCCAGGTGCCAAGGTTACATCTTGGACTGTGGGCCAACAGAGTGTGAAATCTGGCACAAATCACATCGCTGCCATTCTTACTGGGCACATCTGTTGAAGTACGGCCTTTGGGCAACAACTGGGCTGAGCTCAAGTTACATTAAATTCTGTAAAAACACAGAAGAAATGACAGTCCCAGCTACAAATAGGAAAACTGGACCTTGGCTCCCCACCAGTGAAAGAGGCATGTGCGCTGTTTCATATTTGTCAAGTAAATTTATGAAGCTGCATTATGAAAGCATGAAGCATTGCCGTCTTTTGTGTCTTTAAAAAAAGTCTACAACACAGATCATTTTGAGCTCCTGCAAGGAGTCTGCAAACTTCTATACAGTTTGCTTTTTGAATATAATCTTTAGCACCTCAGGCTTGTTAAACATCCTGCGATGCCCAGTGTATTAGAGCGTATCTCTGAATTTGGGAGTGTGTGACAATAAAAAAAGATCTAAGCGACGGCACCTACGGTGAGATTTTGTTGTTTTACGAGGTCTTTTATCCTCCGAAGGCAATCTGGCTCTGGGCATGCAACCACTGCCCTCAAGTGGCGTGAGCTGTGCAGGACCTTTCACCACCGAGAGAAAGGGTGCAGGCAAGGGCCTTTGCGCTGGGGAAAGCTACTTGGGCATATTTGAGCTGTGAGGAAAAAAAAGGGAGAACATTCACAGAACATTTAGAAATTTACCCTTTAAGAGCTGAGTCCAGCAAAATAGGCAAAGTAAGGAAAAGGCATACTTTGCCTTAGGATGATACTGGTAGGGTTGTCCTCAGCCCTGCCCCAGGCAGCTGCCCTGGGAGGAGAGGCAGGGACCTGGCTGAGGAGGTGCTCAGCACCTCCTCCAGCACCATCCCACTGGGTGGCTGCTGCCCAGCCCCACCACTTGGCTCCTCTGAGGCCAAAACCTGATCTATGCCAAGCTAGACAATGTGGAAATCTTCCCTCCGGCCTTTCTGCTCCGTCTCCAGGCGTCCTTCTTGGCACCACCAGGTCCCAGGTGCCACCACAGTGAGCAGCAGCTTCAGAGCTGTGATGTGGCTCTTCAGCCAGGTCTGATTGCCAACGCCCAGCTCCAGTGCCTGTGTAAAACAAATGGACACCCCCAGCATGAATCAGGGTGGAATAATGATGCTCATTTATTCTGCTTCTCTCAACCAGTCTCTCCCTTGGTTCCTGTGGCATTTCGTGCTTTAACTACTGGTAACCAGCAGGAACACTTGAAGAGCAAACAACTAGCAAGCATTTTTTTAATTATTGGGGTAGTTGAAGCATTTTTCTACAGTCCTGCAAAGACAAAGGGTGAGGGTGTTACGACATCGTCATTTTAAAACGCTGAGCTGCACTGAGCTGGCAGGGGGAGGTCTGGGTGCTGTGTAGGCAGCGACACTTCATAACCACTCCTTGACTTGACCCTTCTGCATCTTCTGACACCATTCAGCATACAGTTAAAAGGTGAACACAGTGAAAACAAACATTTTGTTAGGCTGCCTGCGGATCTGGGGACAGGGGCGAGTGAAGGGAAGGAGAAAAAGAGAGGCAATTGCTAGCACTTTGCTCCTGCATTTTTTCCTAATTCCTATGGGCCTTGCTGATGTGCAACACCTGGGCAGCACCTATACGGTGCTGGGAATCTTGCAGCTGCCCAAAGCAAAAAAAACCCTCCTCTCGCTCACTGGGTTGGGGCCCCAGAAAGGCGGCTGGGCGTTCCTCTTTGCCACGCCACTGACACAGGAGCAGCACCGTAGGCACTAAGGGTAAGGCACTAAGGAGAAGCCACGGACATGCAGAGATGCTGGCAGCTCCCAGCGGGGCTCCATCCCACTGCTTTCCCCTCTCCTGCCCTGCTGTGGGCACCACTCCTCCCAGCCTGATCAGGGATGCCATGCTAGGCTCCAGAGCTGTTGTTGGTGCTTTTCCGGCCTGGCTCCCAGCCTAGAAAATAAAGTTCCCAACCCAAAGTGAGTGGGAAGGACGGGGAGGGCAGCCCTGTCATTCCTTCCCACTGCCAGTGCCGTTTCCAGAGCAATGGGGCTGGAGAGGTCGAGCCTGCGGAGCTCCTGGATGAATAGGGGCGACGAGGACGTCCCTGAAGCGGGCAGAGCAGCATTATAATGACCCTCAGCAAAGGGATTTGGCCATACCACAGTGAGCCTCCTGGGCTGAAATCCCTTCCCCAGTCCAGTACCAGGGAGGAAAAGACTGCAGCCCCAGAACAACACATTCTGACAATTTCCCTGTTTGAAACACTCTTTTAGATCTAGGCTTTATATTCTGGAAGCAGAGGACAAGATTTTGCCAAGGGGGAACTTTCTTGACGCAGAAGGACTGAAGAGTGCTCCTGCTCACCAAGTGCGGCCAGGAAGGGATGGAGCAGCAGGCAACAACGCCAAAGCCTTTGAGAGGTGCGCTCACAGGCATGTAAGGTAATGGCATTCACTTCACTCTGATTTAATGTGTTTTACTTTGTGTGTTTCTAGAGACCCATGTCTGACCTAGCGGGTGGCTCAGGTCAGCTTGCTCCATAAATGAAGGCAAAACCTGTAGAGGAGTCAGGGAGCACAGCACCTGCAGATGGGGCAGGCAGTGAGCTGTCTCCCAGCTTGGACGACGCAGGGAAGCATGTCCCATGGCACAAGGAGCAGTGGGGGGACCAGAAGAGGTCACCTCTGCGGCAGCTGGAGGAACAGCCTTTGCTCCCTCTTCCCACCTCAGCGCCAGCCACCCAGCGCCCCTTTCCCTGCACATCCAAGCACTGCGTGCATGCCGTGCCAGGAAGCCTTGTGCTGAAAGCACGGGTGTGCACTGCAGAGGTCAGCGGAGGATCCTGCCATGCAGAGCCTCTGCTCGGTGCTAAGGGGGAAATAATATTTTTGAATGTTGGGAAAGCTCGGCAAATTAATTCTTTTATGTAATCAAAAAAATTCTAGATGGTGCTCTGACAAGAAGAAATCGCATCAGGAAAAGGGACATGAAAGCCCCTAGCAGTTTCCTAGAGAAACTACTAGTCCAAGGGGGAATTTCTTCCTAGCCTTCCTGTTAAGGGATTGACTTGTGGACAGAAGCATAAGCATTATATAACACTTGTTAAAAATAAAGTACCCTGGATGCATCATGTTTTTAACCATTGGCTTCAGCAGTATGTTGTGGACAAGGGCTCTTCTGCTTGTCTTTACCAGTTTTGGATGAGCCTTTCTCTCACTCTCACCAGCTCCGCCCTCATATTGACTGTGAGGACAGATGCTGGAAGAGGAGGGAGACCAGAGCAGAAGCTGCACCAACTGCCCCATGTATTGCTGAAGTGAACAGGGTGCCACTTGGTTGCTGTGGGACTAACAGACCGAGTCTCGTGACTAGGGTCAGTTGGTTGTCCATGTGAGTTGCATAAGTTGTCTGTTGTGACTCTATACATCAGACAAGATAAGTTACAATTTACACAATCCCTTAAAAGAGATTTCCATTTCAACAGCTTCTAAATAAGATCGGTGGCTCGAAAGAGAAAAGGTGCAGATCAGAGGCAGCAGGAGAACTCATGTTTTACTTGCATTAATTGGATTTTATTCAGACTTCTGAATCAATCCCTTCCTCACCTTGCCAGCTGCTTACAGAAGAAGGGACCACCAAACTCTTCAGTAGGATGAACAAATCCAGGGGAGCCTCTGAGAGCCCAGAGCTTTGGAGCCCAGGTTGCACACAGAGCACCTCCTCGGCCACTGCAGCACCAGCATTTGCATTTGGCCAGCAGGCCACGGACACAGCCCTGAACGTGATCCTTATTGTGGTCCTCTTCATCATCATGGTATCTCTGGGGTGTACGATGGAGATAGCCAAGATCACAACTCACCTCAGGAAACCCAAAGGCGTAGCAATTGCTGTAATGGCTCAGTACGGTATAATGCCCTTGACAGCATTTGTATTGGGCAAGCTCTTCCAGCTGGGTCCTACAGAATCCCTGGCCATCCTCATCTGTGGCTGCTGCCCAGGGGGAAACCTCTCAAACATCTTCAGTCTGGCACTGAAAGGTGACATGAACCTCAGGTAAGCAAGGCTGACTGTGTGCTTGTTGCCCAGGCCAATCCAGTTGTGTGGCTGGTTAAGCAGCTGGCTTAACCAACATCAGCAGTCCACAAGAAGCTGGACAAAGACTGAAGTACTAAGCCTAGAATAGTTTTAAATCACCCATACTGCTCAACAAGCCAGTTTGTCCCTGTGAGAAGTATGAAGCATCACTCTCTCTGTCACGTGAATTTCTGAAATGTGGGCTGTACCCATAAATGAGGGTCTGTTCAGAGCTTATATAGAACTTGAGTCATCTTTCCCTCTCTGTATTCATATAATGCCCTCCTACAACCTGATAGTGGTGTTGAGGAAGCCTCAGTAACAGTCTGAGAAAGAGCGAGGTAAAGTTTATATTAAGCGAGATAAACCATTAAACGGTTAAAACCATGTGTCCAGGTTAGTAACATGAGTATATTTTACCAAAAAAAAAAAAAAAAGTCATTCATTTCTCTGAAGGTTTCTTTCTCCATCTCAGCATCGTAATGACCACATGCTCAACAGTCCTGGCAATTGGACTAATGCCTCTACTTCTGTATCTTTACTCGGGAGGACTATATGAGGGTGATTTGGAGGGCAAGGTACCTTACAAAGGAATAATCACCTCCCTGGCCCTAATGCTAATCCCCTGTGCCATCGGCATCATCTTGAACGAGAAGAAACCACAGTACACCAGCTTTGTCATCAAGGTAAGAAGCAGTCACCTTTCAGCCAAGCACCTCAAAGAAGTTTACAAAAATAGAGGCACAGAAATATTAACTTCTTTAAAGCATGCCACAAATCAATGACAGGGTTGAGGATAGTACTCAAGACATCCACTTCACTGCTTTAGTCATTAAAATATTTTCCCAGAGAAAAGTCTTCCACCCTTACCAGACAAACAATATTGTGTAGGCAACTTCCTGCTTTACTCTCCTTTGTTGGCTTCAGTTCTAATTTCAATTTCTTTTGCTATGAGCAGCACCAAAGAGTTTTATAGGCACTGCCCCTGACTATTGCTGTAACCAAAGCAGACCCCAGACAAAATAAACAAACTTAAAATGTCCCACTGTTCTCAGAGCTGTAGCAGAGCACAAAACACACTATAAACTTGCTGCTTACATCAGTGAGGTAACTATCCAGCTGAATCCACTAGATCATGAAGCACCTGCTTGTGCCTGGAATCATCTTCCTACCTCCCTCGTACATCAAGCATCAGAGGGGGAATCTGGACAACCAGCTAAGCCATTGCCTAACTCAACAGCATCAACAGCAATACTCAGAGAGATGCTAACGACTTTGTAAAGCCGTTTTTCATAGTTTCTTTCACCAGGACTTCACATCAGAGAAAGTGGGACCAAGCACCACAAGATTTGGGTGTCAGGACCTAACAAAGACCTGACAAAACGGCATTAGGAATCACTAACCTGGAAGTTAGCATGAGAACCCAGGAACCAGGCTAGGTGGAGGAGGAGCAGAGCTCTTTACAGGTTCCTTTAGCCAGCACAAGGCAGTGGTAACCAGGCTGTTTCAAAGCAAATATTAAAAGCCTAGCATGAGAAGGTGACCTACACTAGCCCAGCTGCCCCTTAGTTCTTGTTTGTTTCTGCTAACGCTGCTTTTCCATTTATTTTCTCTACAAAAGAGGAAAGCAGTAGAGAGCTGCTGTAAAAATCACCTGGGGATCTCCACCCAAACTGGACTCCAAAGTGGAGAGACAGGCATGAGGGTTGTGTATTCTGCCTCCCAGAACTCCCCAGGTACTTCATCTGCTGAACACCAATGAAATGACCCAAAAATGCAGCCACCACCTGCGTTCCACACCTGCTGTAGGCAGGCTCTACCCGTGAATAAAGAGGTTTCTCCCCATCCTCTTTGGGTAGAAGGCACATCATGCCAGGCCCACCGAGGGACATAGCCAGAGATGCATAGCAATGCCTGAGAAAAGTGGCTGGCAGAGCAAGTCATTATACATATGTACCAGAAAGGTACTTTGTTATTTAAGGTCTCTCTAGGTAACACCTCAAGATGGTGTCTTGTTGATTATTTATAACATTTATGTCCATGAAAGGCACTTATGCATCACTGTGAATCTCTCACTATAAATGTACATAATGGACAGGGAACTGGGCACAGCCACTTTCAACTGTTGCAGCAAATTTTGTTGGGGCTTTTTATCTTGTCCATGTCTTTAACACTTATTTTAGACAGGGATGGTTGTGCTTCTGCTATCATCTGTCACAATAATCGTTCTGTCTGTGGCTAACGTGGGAAGCAGTATCATGGTCATCTTCTCACCCTCCCTCCTCGGATCTTCTGCCTTGATGCCTTTTATTGGGTTCCTGCTGGGCTATGCTCTCTCTGCAGTCTTCAAGCTTAATGACCGGTACGTTCCTCTGCTCCTCCCTTCCCTCACTCCCTATCACCAGAAGGAAGAGAGAGGTATGGTATGCAGAGCAATGGTGAAAACATTGGCTTCAAAATGGATGCACTTTTGTGAACTAAACAGACTGCAGTTTCTCAAAATGGGTCCTAGGAGTACAAGTAGATGCCCTGCAAGCTGGTCCCAAGTCATACTCCCACACCTTGAGCTGGGGAAAGAAATTAGTTCAACCTCTGCTCAGCTCAGCGGAGGGGAGGAATAGCTGGAGAGGTTTCTTCCATGGGTACCTGATCACCACAGAGGGGTGGAAGTTTGTTACGCAGCTTCACTAAACAAGCAGATGGATGGTTTTTGACTTAGGTCACTAGTGGCCTGCAAAGCATACATTACCTCTGCTCTTGGTAGTATATTTGGGGGAAGAAGAGAATGAATAGCGCCAAACAAAAATCAGCAGAGAATTAAGGAATACCATCAGGGAACAAACTCCAAGTGACACAATTATTCCTTTACTGATATTTACCCCAAACCAGACAGTGCATTCAGGTGAAATCCCAGGAATTCAAGATGGAAACCTTGCATAAAAACAAAACAAAAAAAAAAACACTTCTTCCCTTTCCCATCCCACCTAATTCAGGTAAGAAGTCCTCTAGTTCTCACTATTTTCTATTCACTTTTTGCTTTCACATCTTGGGCTTCCCTTTTTACATTGGAAACAGATTTCTTCTCTGTGGGCAGCATCAGAGTGGGACACAAGTCTTCCAATAGTCCACATTTATAGCATGATGTGTCTGCACATCGCAAAGGGAGCATGAGGCAAAACCTTATAGGGTTCTCAATATTGCTCCTGTTAAAGCAGCTTTTAGCACAGGCAAATGTGTGAAGCATTGCAACAAGAAGGTGGGTGGAGTTCATCTTAAATTGTTTAAAATGGATCAAATCTGTCAGGGTTTAACTTTTCCTCCTTCAGATGCAGGCGGACAGTGTGCATGGAAACTGGCTGCCAGAATGTCCAGCTTTGCTCTACTATCCTCAAGGTTGCCTTTGCCCCAGAAATGATTGGCCCCCTGTACTTCTTCCCACTGCTCTACTTGATATTCCAGCTTGGAGAGGGCCTTCTGCTGATCCTGGTCTTCAGGATCCATGACGGAATAAAGAAACCAAATGGCAAGTACATCTTTGCTCCCATATTTCCTACACTTTCCAGTCCAAACCATATATGCTTACACATAATTGCCAATGAATTGCTGCTTTCTATGAACAGAATCCAGTTGCCCTTTAACTCAGAGTTACTATAACCAACGCACTAAGTAGAAATCACAGTAAAAAAAAATCAAAGGTAACTGAAGACATTAGGAATTAGGTCTTCTCACACCAGCAAAATTTCTGAAATAAATATGCAATCTATACTACCAGTGCTCACAGGTTTTCAGAGTCCCATGCCTGAGCCAGTACAGGTGTCCTGCAAAAGCTATGATTTGCACTGACCACATGCAAGGAATGGTCTCACACATGCCTAAAACCTACAGCAGAACATTACTCTTTAATGCAACAGATCCTGGCTTCACTGCAAGCTGTGGAGAGATTCACTGAAGGGTGTTGCTTCTGGAGTGGGGGGAGGACAGATCTGCCATTTATCACAGCTGAAAGAAGGAAACATTTGGATCTTTTTCTAGGAAAGTACATTAAAAATACATACAGTATTGGTATAGAGGTGAGGTAGACTGTTCTCCAACTTCAATGGGTCTATAATGTCAAAGCCCAACTGACTGTCTGCAGTTCAGAGTGAACTGCTGAGCGAGACCCTCCACCAGTCATCCTTGTACTGCTTCTAGCCCAGCTTCCTCCAGGCCCTTGGGACAGAGAAGCAGCTGAGCAGTACCACAGGCTGCTACAAGAGCATTTTACCATATTTTATAGATATCTTATAGCTATCTTTACCATATGTTATAGGTAGAGCTGAAGGATGACTGACACTTCTGTTAACATGAGTAACCATTCTCTACTAACAGGAGAAATAAGGAAGAAAAAAAAAAAAAAAGCACACACTCAACTTGGATCCTAAGGTATTCCTTCAGTGCAAAGCAGATGATATCAGAAACAGCCACATAGGTGGCTTCCAGGACTGTGGTAAAACAGTAGCTTTCCAGGCCTGGATTCATGAAATGACTGGAAACAAAATGGCATAAAGTTCCTTCTTTTTT